>OVAP01000527.1:0-34198 GCA_900406295.1 Aurinia saxatilis
ACGAAAATTGAGTATTTTTCCAAAATTACCAAATTATATCAATCTCTTAGTTTATTGGACACCGTTAGAGATCGTACAAAAAAAACTCAAAAATTCTTTTGGTGAGTTAATACACACAAAATTTGATTATTTTTGCAANTTTCCAAAATTACCAAATTATATCAATCTCTTAGTATTTTGGACACCATTAAAATTATACCCAAAAAACTCAAAATTTCTTGTGGTGGATTAATACACACGAAAGTTAGTATTTTTCTAAAATTACAAAATGATATCGATCTTTTAAATCCTAGACTATGCATGGTTATATTTAATATTATTCAAAGCCCAAACCATTGAAACCTAAACACATTTACTCAAATCCAAACCCGAAAGCCACCTGACTTTTCAATTAAACAATCTAAAACTTTCAAACTCTGAAAAAACATTATCAAATTGGTTACCATGACGTGCTAACGCTCTCCATGGACCATGGTTGACCCATATAAGCGCAGCCAAAACATGTGTTTGGTTACATAGTTACATACTTGTAAAAAATATTCACGAGAATAAAACCAAAAAAGGCACCAAAAAAATTTAAAATAAATTATTTGTCCACACATTGTCCGGATTCTAGTATTTTTAGAATGGTTTATACTTCTTTTAACACACAAAAGTTGAGTATTTTTGCAAAATTACCAAATTATATCAATCTCGTAATATTTTGGACACCGTTAGAAATCATACAAAAAAACTCAAAAATTCTTTTGGTGGGTTAATACAAACGAAAGTTGAGTATTTTTTCCAAAATTACCAAATTATATCAATCTCTTAGTATTTTGGACACCATTAAAATTATACCCAAAAAACTCAAAATTTCTTGTGGTGGATTAATACACACGAAAGTTAGTATTTTTCTAAAATTACAAAATGATATCGATCTTTTAAATCCTAGACTATGCATGGTTATATTTAATATGATTCAAAGTCCAAACCATTGAAACCTAAACACATTTACTCAAATCCAAACCCGAAAGCCACCTGACTTTTCAATTAAACAATCTAAAACTTTCAAACTCTGAAAAAACATTATCAAATTGGTGACCATGACGTGCTAACGCTGACCCATATAAGCGCAGCCAAAACATGTGTTTGGTTACATAGTTACATACTTGTAAAAAATATTCACGAGAATAAAACCAAAAAAGGCACCAAAAAAATTTAAAATAAATTATTTGTCCACACATTGTCCGGATTCTAGTATTTTTAGAATGGTTTATACTTCTTTTAACACACAAAAGTTGAGTATTTTTGCAAAATTACCAAATTATATCAATCTCGTAATATTTTGGACACCGTTAGAAATCATACAAAAAAACTCAAAAATTCTTTTGGTGGGTTAATACAAACGAAAGTTGAGTATTTTTTCCAAAATTACCAAATTATATCAATCTCTTAGTATTTTGGACACCATTAAAATTATACCCAAAAAACTCAAAATTTCTTGTGGTGGATTAATACACACGAAAGTTAGTATTTTTCTAAAATTACAAAATGATATCGATCTTTTAAATCCTAGACTATGCATGGTTATATTTAATATTATTCAAAGCCCAAACCATTGAAACCTAAACACATTTACTCAAATCCAAACCCGAAAGCCACCTGACTTTTCAATTAAACAATCTAAAACTTTCAAACTCTGAAAAAACATTATCAAATTGGTTACCATGACGTGCTAACGCTCTCCATGGACCATGGTTGACCCATATAAGCGCAGCCAAAACATGTGTTTGGTTACATAGTTACATACTTGTAAAAAATATTCACGAGAATAAAACCAAAAAAGGCACCAAAAAAATTTAAAATAAATTATTTGTCCACACATTGTCCGGATTCTAGTATTTTTAGAATGGTTTATACTTCTTTTAAGTGATAAAACAGTTTGGTAAAAGTTTGATCATTTTTAAAAAAATGTATGAAACAAAAATAAAAATGCTGATCTATAATTGACAAGGCTAAAAACCTTGGTCAAGATTAATTCGTTGTCTACCTATCAATGTAGTATAGTTAAGGCTTGAATCAACAAATCTAAAAATTTACACTATAGTCTAATAAACTATTTAACTTAGCTAAGATAATCAAAAGTGGGAGTTTATTTTGCTAATTTTCCTATGGGTTAAATTCAATAAATAAAAAGGCACTAGACCTAGGAAAATCACATGATTTGAAAATGAATACTAGATGATTAGTCAGGTTTTAATTAAGCACAATCCTCAACTCAAACATAACTATATAATTGATCCACTTTTGTGACATCAATCACTTTTTCTAACAATCTAGGTATCTAAATTGTCGTTTGAACCTAAAGACTGTAGGAAAGCAATAATGAATGTGTTTGATATGTTCACAAATTTCCTTAGTATAAAATTTCGTTGGCTAAGGACAATTTGCTCTCCGAGTGTGTTATCAAGCAATCTATTACACTTTTGTTTAATAGATTCAACCTGATATCATAAACTAGGTGTACAATCTAGTTTAAGCATTAGAGCAACACTAGGAGGAAGATTTCAAATGACTAATTGCATCTAGTAAAAGTCCAACAATTTCATAGAAATCCCTATATCTAAGTAGCTAACTACTCACGCATATTGAAATCAACACAAATCAGATGAATAAACATAAACATAAAGAGATGTAGACAAATAATGAAATGAAACAATTGAATCAAACTGAAATACTTGTATTGAAATATAATATAAATGAAGATAAGAGTTAGAAAGACTTCTCCACAAAGGGATGACAATCTTCAAAACAAAACTCCAAGAACACAAAGCAAAGAACACAAAATGGAGAGAAAATGAAGAACAATGTATTAAAACTAAAGAGAAAGATTAAAGTGGCTGAAAGGGAAGCTCAACACTGATTTATGGGATCCAATTTTTGTCTGTGACGAGGAGTGATTGGAGAAAATCTTGTGATTGACAACTTTCCAAGTTTGGCATTCGGATGGAACTTTCAATTTCCTATGTCGTGTCAAAATTGAAAGCTGGCAACCTTTAATTTCCTACCTTAGCCGAGCGGTCAATGGACAAACCGTGAAGCTTTTGGAGAAGCCTCTTGACTTCCAAAACTTTCAATTTCCTATGTCGTATCAAAATTTGAGATTGAAATTCCTACGGTAAGGTCTTCGTATGACACAATCTTTAAGGTACTTCGGACTGGTCCTGCATTGTTATTTCACTTGTTTGCCTTTTTTTGACTCAAATCTACATTCCGAAGCTTCAATCCAATGTCCAACATATTAAGCACCTAATAAGACTCTAAACAATCCAAAAGACTAAAAAACCCGGAAAATCAAGTGTTAAAGTGTGTCAAAAACGCAACACATCAATAATTCATAAATGGAATTTGTATTGGAAAATAGTGTAGAAAGCACGAAAATATTCAAAACATCGTGAACCTATTTGATATTTTGAAAGACTTCCTTGTAAACAACGTTTGTAGTCTTTTAAAAATTTGCCGTCGTCATTTATTAGTAGCACTTTCAAATCAGCTCTAAACTTAACTATATAGAAAGCTACATATATTTGATTAAGAGAAAGAGCTTATCCTCTAAAGAAACTATTCATTTTCCTATTTGGCCACAGCTACCACGATTTCTCGACCTCGATTACCTTATCCTCCGACTGTCATCTATTACATTTCTTGAAATTTTTAGATTGATTTCATTGGTCTAACACTGAAATAAATTTTTTAAACATCCAAAATTCTAACAAATCGAGCAACAACAACAAAATGTTATTAAGTTTGGGCCAAATGAACATTTTATCTCCTAATTATATTTTTTAAAACTATGTAATTTACTAAATTTCTATTTTTCTTTTATTTTCTTGTCTAAAACGGACACTACTGATTTTCTTTACTACCGATTTATATAAATGCATATAAATATTGGTCCACATTACTAACCACCATATCAATCCCATAATTGTGGCAATAAAAAGAAGGTCCTAAACATTTTTTTATAACACAAATTAAAGGCATAAACAGAACAATGTATTGGTTTTTTTTTTTTTCAATGTAATGTAACTAACATGTTTTGAGTTAACAGAATAAAATAAATCTAGATATTCTTGGATCCCAAGAACAACAATTCCGAAGCCATCTCACGTGGTCTGCACGTTACAACCAATGGTTTAGCCTTAGGCATACTAAGTCCGGGACCTTCAGTCATATCAACCGGACCACCCGAACCATTCTCCCATTCAAAACACTGAATCAACGAACCCAACACCAATCCAACAACCCGGTTAGCCAATCCCAACCCGGGACATACCCGTCTGCCTAACCCAAACGGCATCATCTTACCATTATATGGTCTAACTTGATCTCTCCCTTCAAATCTCTCTGGCTTAAACGACGTTGGATCATCCCACACACTTGGATCTCTTTGTATAGCCCATATATTAACCAACAAGATGGTATCACGTGGAACATCAAACCCACCGATCACACAGTCAGAAGATGAGAAATGAGGAACCATAAGTGGTGCCACAGGGCAAAGCCTTAATGTCTCGGACACAACATTGTTTAAGTAGTTCATGTTCACCACATCTTCTTCTTGTAATACACGACAATGCCTAGATGATGATGGTAATTTCATTTGAGTGTCAATGTTGTGTCTCGTGGCCTCTAGTATATGTGGATGATTCAACAGATTTGAGATTGCCCATTCCACTGTTAAGGCTGATGTATCTGTACCTGCTATTACCATCATCTAACAAAAAAGCAAAATAGTAATTAAACCGGACTGTTATTGAAATGAAAATCTTTCGAACTCTTAAATGTTGAATTTGTGTTTATGTGGTTCTCAAATTTTTAGGTAAGTCGACATAAATAAACTAGACATTAAAACATCACAATATATAAATTATTTGATGACAAAGCAGATGAAGATGTCAGATTGTCTGCCTTTACTGGAGAAAGTCAGATATATGATATTGTTTCTGGACTGCTCGATTTCTATCATTTGCCGGAAGGTTGCAACTGATCGCTTCAGTCCTTTGTAGTGTGTCTAATTTTTGGATGTTGGCTTTTAGACTTCCAAGTAAATGTCTTCATGAAGTTGAGAGACGTTGTTCAGCTTTCCTTTGGTCTGGACCAGAGCTAAGTCCAAGGAAAGCGAAAGTGTCTTGGCTAGATGTTTGCAAGCTAAAAGCTGAAGGAGGTCTTGGCTTAAGACGGTTGAAAGAGGTGAATACTTATGAGTTTATAACGTATCTGGAGGATTTGTTCTAGTACAAACTCTCTCTGGGTAAATTGGATTAATACTAATCTGCTCAAGAATTGTTCATTTTGGGCTGTTAAGGACACCACTACTAAAAGCTCTTGGATGTGGAGAAAATTATTGAAAGGCAGGAATGTTGCCAAGGAGTTTCACTGTGTAAAGGTTTTGAATGGTGAATCCACATTCTTTTGATATGATAATTGGAATTCTATTGGTAGGCTATCAGAAAAACTAGAAGTTGTGGGATGTTATGACTTCGGTATTGGGCGTGAAGAAAAGTTGGCTGAAGTTTGTCGAAGTAGAAGGAGGAAAAATCACAGATTCCCCAGTATGAAAAAAATTGAAGATGATTTGGAGATGTTTCTAGCTGCAAATTTGAATGAAGAAGATCTGCATTTATGGAGAAATAAAAGAGGAGAGTTTAAGCGAGTTTTTTCATCCTCAGAGACTTGGCATCAAGTAAGAGAGGAGTACCCCATCTTGGATTGGGACAAAGGTATATGGTTTAACCACTTTACTCCCAAGTTTTCCTTCCTTTTTGGGTTGGCTTTCAAAAATCGTCTTTCAACTGGGAATCGAATGATTAGATGGAATTTGGGAGCTATGGTAGGTTGTAGTTTCTGTGCAGAGCAGTTGGAAACTAGGGAACATCTTTTCTTTGATTGTGTGTACTCAAAGGAAGTTTGGGGTTCTTTGTCAAGAGGAGTGCTCAGGCAGAGATTCTCTACTGATTGGGGAGTAGTGCAAGACTTGATTGGGGTTCTTGGATAACTTTGTCATGAGTTTCTTATTCCGTTATGTGTTCCAATGTTCAGTTTATTATCTTTGGCGAGAACAGAATAGAAGACGTCATGGGGACGCTCCAATCAATGCTTCTGGTTTGGTCAAGTGTATTGATCTGTTGATTCAAAATTGTATTTCATATGTTCGAAGGAGTGACAGAAAAATGGAACCTGCTTTACAAACTTGGTTTGCTTGTAGGTTGGTTTAGTTGTACAGAAGGTTTATTAAGTTTTGGGCTTGTACATAATAGTTCTTTGGGCCTTTTGGCTTTGTAAACAGTTTGAGTTTTCTTTGAATAAAAATTTAATATTTTATTCAAAAAAAATATGGGCCAATATATTATTATTTTGTTTGCCTTCTTTTATTTTTGTGTTTGTTGTAGTTCCATTGGTTTTTATTTTTCAGATATGTCCAAGTTGGATTTGGAAATAACAACCAATATTGGTGAATTGGTGTCAAGATCAGTATACTAGATTATAATGTTGATGATATAATACTCCCTCAATTAAATAGTTTTTACATTTTCCTATGCAATTTTTTTTTTACTCTAAAGTCTATAATTGTATCATTCTATATATATAAAGAAACATTTTCTCTTTTTTGGTGAAGACACCTCATCAGCCAACTCAACCTCCACATCATTTCTATGATTAATTTTATTATTTATGAATCAAAATTTAACTCTACACATTAATTATATATGATACTAGCTAATACATGATGATTAAAGGAATTTGAAAAGTCATTACTCATATAAATTATAAAATTGAACCTTATATAATTATAATTTCATGAAACAGTCATATGATTAATACTTTATATTTTTCAAAACAATTTTTTTTTTAATTAATTTTTTTAATATTAACTATATATGATAGTAAACATGATGTTAAAGGAGGGAGGCAAATGACAGCAATTGAACACTCTTTATTTAAGAGTTAAATTGTGATCGTGTTGAAGTTTAATTTTACTTTTGTGGGGAGGTTTGTTTTCCTTTGCATGATTTGCAATGCTACACATTAGCTATCTTATGAATTTAATAAAAAATCCAAAAAATTAAAAAATCTCAGACAACAAGAGATGATCGGTTTCATTCGTATTTTAGCACTTGGTGGACCAACATGGTTTCACGATAGAATAAGTAGGGAGGCAAATGAGAGAAATTGAACATTCTTAATTAAAGAGTTAGATTGTGATTGTGTTGAAGTTTAATTTTGGTTTTGTGGGAAGATTTGTTTCCCTTTGCATGATTTGTAATGCTACACATTAGCTATCTTATGAATTTAATAAAAGAAGATTAAAAAAAAAACTTAGACGACAGATATTCATAACGAACAAATTTAAATACGTGGAAAATATAACAAAAATAAATGGAAGAGGACTAGAGAGATAGTCTCTTGAAATCTCAGGCGATAAGAGATGGACGATTTCATTCATATTTAGCACTTAGTGGACAATCATGGCTTCGTGATAGAAAATGTCAGGAGGTAAATGGGAGCAATTGAACACTCTTTATTTAAGAATTAGATTGTGATTATGTTGAAGTTTATTTATGGTTTTGTGAGAAGATTTGTTTCCCTTTGCATGATTTGTAATGCTACACGTGAGCTATCTTATGAATTTAATAAAAGACGGAAAAAAAAAAATCTCAGACACCAAGAGATGGACGATATCATTCGTAATTAGCACTTGGTAGACCAGCATAGCTTCATGATAGAATATGTAGGGAGGCAAATAGGAGCAATATAACACTCTTTATTTAAGAGATAGATTGTGATTGTGTTGAAGTTTAACTTTGTTTTGTGGGAAGGTTTTTAATGCTACACATTAGCTATATGAATTTAACAAAAAAAGATTTTAAAAAAAAAAATCTCAGATGACATATATTCAAAACGAACAAAATTAAATACGTGGAAAATATAACAAGAATAAATGCAAAAGGACTAGGGTGATAATCAGTCTCTTGAAATCTCTTGAAATCTCAAACGACAAGAGATGGACGATTTTATTCATATTTAGCATTTAGTGGACCAACATGGTTTTATGATAGAATAAGTAGGGAGACAAATAGGAGAAATTGAACACTCTTTATAAAAGAGTTAGATTGTGATTGTGTTGAAGTTTAATTTTGGGTTTGTGGGAAGGTTTGTTTCCCTTTGCATGATTTGTTATGCTACACATTAGCTCTAATAAATGTAACGATAAACGATAAAAAATAAAATAAATACTAAGATGACAAATATTTAAAACTAAGAAATGTAAATACGTGGAAAATTAAAAAATTGATCTTAAGAATATCTACACATTTCAAATTGATTAGCAACTATTTCAGTTTTTTATGGTGGTAAAAAATTGAAAAAAATAAGTTTCATTTATAATAAGATATTAAACTCCGTATTTGTAATAGATATATAATTATCTTTTCTTTTTTGGTCAAGAATTATCTTATCCAACACAAATCATAAAATATTAACTTAAGTAATATTCTTATCAATAAATACAACTATTAAATAAAAACTAAACAAAAATCATGATCGCATATTAACATAGTGTCCAAAAAAACATGACAAAAGGTTTGTCAATACACTTTCGAATAGTAAATTATATAAATTGTAGAGATTATGTATAATAGATATTTTTAAACAAGATGAAAAAAAATCTTTTTAAAAAGTATAATACAATTACAAAACATGTGTGAGACATCGTTATCCTAATAACAAAACAAATGGAAAATAAAAAGTAATACATCATGCATGTAGTGCGGATCAACCATTAGGGGTTGATTTGCGCTACGCGCGAGATGTGTTAATTTTTGTTTTTTTCATTTGTTTCTTGAGATAACACTATCTCACAAATGTTTTAGTAATTATAGTATAGTTTCAGAATATTTTTCTCATGTTATTTTACGTTTGTGTATGATACATAGTCTTTATAATTTACTATTTGACAGTGTATTGTATGACCGTAAATTTGATATAGTAGAAATTTTTATCATTATATCTATCCCACATCATTTTGCTAAGATTTCTAATCACTTTTTTAGTTTGCGATCATAACTTTTGTTTATTTATAATTTTAATTCCTATATTTACTGATATGAATCTTGGTTAAGTCAATAGTTTATCATTTGTGTTTGATAAGATCATTAATTATCTTTAAATGTGGTGACTAATATCCTATTAGAAATTAAAATTAATTTCTTTTCCTTACCACCATGAAAATTTGAAATAGTTGCTAATCATTTTGATATTTGTAGTTATTTTTATGATCAAAATTTTCATTTTCGACATAGTTAAATTTGTTCAATATATGTCGTTTGGGAATTCAAAAGATTGATTGTCTCTATAGTCATTTTTTTTTTTTTATTCTTTCCCTGAGTTTGAAGATTTTTTTCCTTCCCATTTTGTTTCATTTAATCGAAGAGTATTAGCAGTATATTGATATATGAATGGATATTACCAAAATCCATTCATATTATATTTTGTTTCTTTCAATCAATATGTACTTTATCTTAACTAATTTAATAATTTATGATTTGTGTAATATAAAAACAATCAAATGTTTATAAATATAGATTTTTATTCTAAATAAAACTTAGTTTCTCTTTTTAATAACCATCAATTGTGAAATGGTTGCCAAGTTTTTTATATCGATGGTTAATATTTTTGTTTTGTAAAATATCTAATATGTTTCACACGATTAAATGCTTTTGTTATCAGAGAATGTCATTCGAGGTTTCAAGATATCTTTCTCTCTTCCCAATTACATAAGTTAATAGTGGAGTTTCGAGGTTGGAAAATTGACAGAGATAAAGGTTGCGGTTATTTAATAATTTTATTTGGTTTTCACGTGTTTTAAGGATTGTCTACCTTTCCTATTATTATTGTTATGTTTAAATCAAAGATTTTTTATAACAATTCTAAATGTATAAATCGGGATATCGAATTAATTGATTTCAGTATGTATGATTTTTCAGTTATGTACAGAAATAATTCAATATAAATATTCATTTCAAGTACTTAATTTTATATTTTTAAATTAAATAGCAATATGATTTCTACCCTTTTTAGTTGATATCATGGATGACTTTTGAAATTCCTTTTGTAATTAAATGTACTGAAACTAAAGATGTAATTAATATTTGAAGTATATATATTAAATTAATTATTTTATCAAAATTTAATATTAGAATTATGTGGCACACATGTGGCTGATGATGTGTCATCACCAGAAGAAAAAAGCTAATTTTATACATTTTTAAATCAAAGATTTTTTATAACATTTATAAATGTATAAATCGATTCACTGATTTCAGTATGTATGATTTTTCAGTTATGTACCGAAAGAATTCAATATAAATATTCATTTCAAGTATTTAATTTTATATTTTAAAATTAAATATTAATATGATTTCTACTCTTTTATAGTTGATATTTTGAAATTCCTTTTGTAACTAAATATACTGAACTAAAGATGCAATTAATATTTGAAGTATATATATTAAATTAATTATTTTTAATTTATGCTTGAATTTATGCTTAAATAAAGATGTAATTGTATATACCAATAAAGAAGATTAAGGGATATAATGAAAAACATACCAGAATGAGACCTTTGATGGTAACATCATTGTAGTAATGAGGCTCTTTTTCTTGGGAACTAAGCAAATGAGCAATCATTGTGTTCTTAAACTCTAATTTGCCTTTGTTCGCTCTATGTTCATCCAAAAATCCTTGTAAGAAACGATCCATCTTTTCTCCAGCTCTCTTTGCTCTCTTGACATAACCTTTGTAATCAAACCAACCTAGTGCCGGCAAAAAATCCGCAGGATTGTCAGCCGCAGAGAGCTCTAGAATCTCCGCAATTAGTTTCCGAAACTCCAGACTTATCCCGGTGTTTTCGCCTTCATCTTCTTCGGAAAATCTCTTCCCGGTCATCATTCTCATTATCACGTTTAGGGTAAGACCCGTGAGTAATGGTCGTAACTCTACCTACAAAAAAAATGTAAGTTCTTGTTTCTGTTACACTATTAATAATCACTATATATTTTACTCTTCCAACAACATGCATCATGTGAACTTAAACACGATAGTGATATAGCTGAAGCCACTAGTCTCCGAAAGTGTTTGAATACGTCAACGATGAATCACTTTGATTTTATTTGCTTCCTCCCACTATGTGAACATATAATCTAATTTAAATATTTTGTGAATTAAATAATTAGCCAATAAAGACTTTTAAGGATAAAATAGGTTTTCTAATAATACATTTTTGAATCTACCTTACTAGCCGGGAGGTCAATGGACAAACTGTGAAGCTTTTGGAGAAGCCTCTTGACTTCATCTTGTCGAATTTCAGCTGAGCCATTGAGTCTATTGGTCGATAAGACTTCTAAGGCCGTGATACGACGGAGATTTTTCCAGTGGTCACCATATGGAGCCGTAACCATCGATGTGTAGTCATAAGCTACGTACTTCCCCATGATGAAACGAGGCCGGTTGGCTAAAACGACGTCGTTTTGAGTTAAAAAGCATTCTTCTGCTGCTTCCGGAGAGGAGATGATAACCGCGAGGCGAGAGCCTAGGCGGATAGAGAAGATAGGGCCGAGGGAGTGAGAGAGACGGAGGAGAGTGTGGTGAAGCAATGGTTGTTTAAGGAGGTGAAGATGTCCGATGATCGGAAAACATAGACGTGGCGAAGGTGGGAGGTTCTTGTTTGGTTTAGAAAGTTTGAGAAAAATCTTGGTGATGAGAATAGTAAGAAGAATGGTGAGCATTAGTGAAGTATAATCCATGATTTTCTTTTGGTTCTCTATCTTATGTGTGTGTTTTTGGTTTTTTTGCTCCTTCGTTAAATAATGAAACTGAGAAACATTCGTAAAGTTGTAAACAATTGAGCACTCCATCTATGACCAGTTTGCTCTAAAAGATTAATTAGTGGATTGTTGGTGATTTTTTATGTTCAAATGACTAATTAATTATAGACCTAGTCCATTGATCAACTCCCTCCGTATCCAATTGTTAGACTTTTTTTTTTTTAATGTTTCACACATAAACATTAACACTTCATAATAAGTACAACATTTTTCAACACAAAAAATAAGGCTCTGATTATTTTAAATTAGGCATTAGCCATTAATTAAGTCACATAATGAACAAATGTTAAGTCTAGAAAAAAAGAAAAAATAGAGCTTACTAGTTACTATAGCAATAGTGATACTATTAGCAAATTATTATGTGAATCACGTGCAAGCATATATGGAACTTGCATCAGAGTTTACTACGAAAGAAAAAAACTTTTAAAACAGTAAATAATCAATTTGACTAAAGAAACATCAACTTTATATCAGAGTGTCGAGATTCATGGGATTTCCGAACAAAGTGTGAGTGAAAATACAAATTTCTTTTTATGTAGATGTTATTATTACTGTTAGTGATCGGAGTACTACATACATATGAGATTCGATCTAGACATTTTTGGATCCCAAGAACAACAATTCCGAAGCCCCCTTACGTGGTCTGCACGTAACAACCAGTGGTTCAGCCTTAGGCATACTAAGTCCCGGACCTTCACTCATATCAACCGAACCACCCGAACCACTCTCCCATTCAAAACACTGAATCAACGAACCCAAAACCAATCCAACAGCCCGGCTAGCCAAACCCATCCCGGGACAAACCCGTCTACCTAAACCAAACGGCATCATCTTACCACTATAATGTCCAACTTGATCTCTCCCTTCAAATCTCTCTGGCTTAAAAGATGTCGGATCATCCCACACACTTGGATCTCTTTGTATAGCCCATATGTTAACCAACAAGATCGTATCACGTGGAACATCAAACCCACCGATGACACAATCAGAAGATGAGAAATGAGGAACCATAAGTGGTGCTATAGGGTATAGCCTTAGTGTCTCGGACACAACATTGTTTAAGTAGTTCATGTTCACCACATCTTCTTCTTTTAATAAACTATGACTTGATTTCATTTGAGTGTCAATGTTTTGTCTTGTGGTCTCAAGTATATGTGGATGATTCAATAGGTTTGACATTGCCCATTCCATTGTTGAGGCTGATGTATCTGTAGCTCCCACTACCATCATCTAAAAGAAAAAGAAAAAGAAAAAAAAACAAATTAGAATTATTATAAAACTGGGACCGTTATTGTGACATAATATGGGCCAATATTACAATTATTATTTTTCGAAAAAAAATATTACTATTATTGGTTTATTTTCACATAGTTGTCGTGGTTCCATTGGTTTGTATATATTTCCAGCTGGAGCTGGAGATAGGAATCAAGAATTATTCAAGATTGGTGATTTGGTGTCAATGTCAGTAATTTAGTATATGATTATTCAATCCTACTTACATCATTCTAGCTAATATTAGTTATAATTTTGATTTAACACTAATAACTAACACTTCCATCAAATAATGAAAACATATGTTTCAAATTGACTTCAGTTCATAAGTTTGAGTTTGGCTTGAGTTTGACATCATCAAATTTTCGGTTGGATTGGGATGGATATTAGTCTGTCCAAAATGAAATACTTAAGCTATGTACAAAAAAAGATGTTTTACTTGAATTTAGTTTTTGTTTGGCTTTCACATCAATTTTTAGGTTTGGTTTATGCAAATTGAAATCTCCTACTATAATATTTATACAAAAAAATTAAGATTAAGGGACATATTGAAAGACATACCAGAATGAGACCTTTGATGGTAACATCAGTGTAGTAATCAGGCTCTTTTTCTTGAGAACTAAGCAAATGAGCAATCATTGTGTTCTTAAACTCCAATTTTTCTTTGTTAGCTCTATGTTCATCCAAAAACTCTTGTAATAACCTATCCATCTTTTCTCCAATTATCTTTGCTCTCTTCACCAAACCTTTGTAATCAAACCACCTTAAGGCCGGCAAAAAATCCGCTGGATTGTCTGCTGAAGAGAGCTCTAGAATCTCAGCCACTAGCTCACGGAATTCCAAGCTTATCCCCATTTTTTCGCCTTCATCTTCCTTGGAAAATCTCTTTCCGGTCATCATTCTCATGATCACGTTTAAGGTAAGACCCGTGAGTAATGGTCGTAACTCTACCTACAAAAACGCATTAAAGGACATACAATATAACATTGTCTAGATTCTTATTTTGATAGAATAGGAAAGAATACAATTCGTGATGAATTGTTCAACTTACTAAATCGTGGAAACTTATCTTAACGAAATTTCTAGTTTTGGATTAGCGAATTAATATACACATTTTTGCTTGAATTAATAGACCTCGCAAGTTGCACCCACTACTTTATTCTGTGACATCAATGATTTGTAGTTTTCTGCTTTCTAATTGATCTTGGATATAAGCAACTTGATATTTCACGTCATCTTATGTGAATCTAAAAAAACTGATTATAAATCTCAAATTAAATATCACATACAGTTGTTCTATTAGACTATTACTAATCACTATTTTACTTCTACAGCAACATGCATCATGTGAACTTAAACCCGATACTGACAAAGTGTTAGCACAAAGCTCAAGCCACTAGACTCCTGATAGTTATAACCTCCCACTATGTGAAAATATAATCTAATATAAATATCTTTGCGAATTAAATAAATAACCAATGAAGACTGTTAAGTATAAGATAAGTTTTTAAGACAATATTTTCTTAGTATACCTTAGCCGGGCGGTCCATGGACAAACCGTGAAGCTTTTGGAGAAGCCTCTTGACTTCATCTTGTCGAATTTCAGCCGAGCCATTGAGTCTATTCGTCGATAAGACTTCTAAGGCGGTGATACGACGGAGATTTTTCCAGTGGTCACCATAAGGAGCCGTAACCAAAGATGTGTAGTCATAACCCACGTACTTTCCCATGATAAAACGAGGCCGGTTGGCTAAAATGACGTCATTTTGGGTTAGAAAACATTCTTCGGCCGCGGCAGGAGATGAGATAATCACCGCGAAGCGAGAGCCTAGGCGAAGAGAGAAGATAGGGCCAAGAGACTGTGAGAGACGGAGGAGGGTACGGTGAAGCAACGGTTGTTTAAGGAGGTGAAGGTGTCCGATGATCGGAAAACATACACGTGGCGATGGTGGGAGGTTCTTGTTTGGTTTAGAGAGTTTGAGAAAGATCTTGGTGATGAGAATAGTAAGAAGAATGGTGAGAATTAGTGAAGTATAATCCATGATTTTTCTTTTGTTTTTGTTTGGGGTCTCTCTAGTTTCTCTAACTTGTGTGTGTGTGTGTGTTTTGGTTTCTTTTCCTTCTTTAAATAATGAAATTGTTTACGTTCACAAAATTACAATTACTCGAGCACTCCAATTATGACCAAATCACCCTAAAAGTTTGATTAGTGGAAAGTAAATGATTTTTGTTTTGATTAGTAAGTAATGCTTACTAGTAGTTACTATAGCACTAGTGATATAATTAGCACATTATTATGTTAGAAACGTGCAAGCAACTTACATAAGAGCTTTTTTTGGGCAAAACACATAAGAGTTTATTACGAATGAATAATCTTTTAAATCAAGTAAACCATCAATTTGACAAAAGAAGCATCAACTTGACATTAGAGTGTCAAGATTCATGGAATTTTTTGACAAATTGTGATACAACATATATATATATGTATTCAAAAATAAATTCAGTTTTATTTAGAAACAAAATAAAATAAAATAAAATAAAGTAATGGTTTTGTTAAAAACAATGAAAAATATTTGATAGTGTAAGTGTTAATTAGTATTACTGTTCAAGACAATTTGCCAGGACAATTGACTTAATTAGTGATGAAATATACTCTATTTATTATAGTGAGCCCAATATCCAGAAATCAAATCCTAATCATGACAGTAGTTTGTGCAGTTTTATCACTCTATGCATATATGTCTCTTTCATTAGATCAAATCCAAAACAATTTTGTTGGAAGTTCTCGTCAGAGTCGTTTTAGAAAGTTGAAATTTTTTAAATTTCCATAATTCTTTTTTCATTTATATAAAATATTTGATTGGTTGACATGATCTATCAATAACTATGAGTGCTCTATGAACATCAAAAACGTGGCAGATTCGGTACCAAATGAAAATATGGTACTCTTTGATACTATAAAAAGTTGTTCTTGCCTGGCTGAGAATTACTAAGAGATTTTTTAAAAGAGCATAAATGTTTAAACATGTTTTTGTCACGTACGTATACCACATACCACTTAGTGTGCATGGTCCGTTCTTGCTTTGAATTATACAGTCAACTTCAATCTTTTTCTTGTTATCAAAGAAAAAAAAATCAATTTTCTTGGAAGTTGGAACCATTTAGTATCTTCTTTTTCAAGCCCATTTGGATCTTAAAACTAGAGGTCCGTGACATTACTACTCTCAGCCACCAACTATTGCTAAGTACTAGCAAAGAAGCCCATCCAAAGAGCTAGCTAGTTGAACACACAATACTTTTATCATTTCATTATGTGGCATGTAACAACGACACGTTCATTACGACAATATCACTTGACGAACAACGGCACGTGTCTTGCACATGGCTCGCAACGGTGTAGCTTTAGGCATAGTGACTCCTTCACCTTCGGTCATGTCCACAAGTTCCTCACCAACTCTTTTCCACTCGAAACATTGAACCAAAGACCCAAGAGCCAGGTTCAATAACCTCTTACCAAGCTCGGATCCAGGACAAGCTCGTCGTCCCATCCCAAACGGCATTAGCTTTTGAGCCTCTCCTTCTTTCTCAAACCTCTCCGGCTTAAACCTCTCTGGCTCTTCCCATAAACTTGGATCTCTATGCATGGCCCATGCATTTGTTAATAATGTTGTACCACGGGGCATATCGTAGCCCGCCACTTTACAATCATCCGATGAGAAATGAGGAAGTAGTAGTGGAACCGCAGGGTACAAACGTAGTGTTTCAAAGACAATGTTTTGGAGATAAGGTAGATTTACAATGTCTGATTCATCCACTAACCGGTCCAAACCGATCTTCTCATTGATTTCCGCTCTCGCTTTCTCAAGTATCTCTGGATGGTTCAACAAATTCGACATTGCCCATTCTAGCGTCACTGCTGATGTGTCTGTCCCAGCAACTACAATAGCCTGTGCATATACATCTCTTTTATAAGTTAACTCTATGGTATACATAGATGGCATAATAGTAGTTAATATATGTACTTACGAGTATGATTCCTTTGATGTTGATATCAGTATAATAATCCGGTTGGGTTTCTTGCAAAGAAAGCAAGTGATCGATCAAAGTTTGACCCTTTTCTTCTTCCGCACGTTTCTCATCAACCAGTCCTTGCAAGAATCTATCGAAACGTTTCCCCAAAGATTTGGTATAATTCTCAAAATTTGTGATTACACTTACGATCGGAAGATAGTCAGCCAGATTTCCGGCACCCGCACCGGCTACAACCTCGTATATAAGTTCCCTTATGCCTTTGGCAACGTCGTTGTCTTCTGTGCCACTACCGTAATATCGTTTTCCTGCTATCATCATGAGAATGTTGTTGAATACCAAGTCTGCTAGTATGGACTTCATCTCCACTTCAACAAATCCCTGCGAGAGAGTTACCAAAATGTTATCAAAATCTACATTTTAATACATATACTAAAAACTCTATATAATAAAAAGTATAAGCAAATGGATAAAAAGATATGTGTACGTGTAAGGAGTCTTTGGAGAGGTGTGAGATGAGCCGTGTGATCTCGTCCTTACATATATTCTTAAAGCTATTGATCCTCTGAGAAGAGAAGATCTCAACGGCGGTGAGACGGCGAAGATTCCTCCAGTGATCACCATAAGGAGCTACAATCATGTTGGTGGAGTTGTAACCAACATGTTCGGCCATAATAATCGGTGGACGGTTCGCAAGAACGACGTCGTTCTTGGTGTAACATTCTTCGGCCACGGCACGTGAAGTAATGACGCATACATGGCGGTTTCCGAGGCGGAGGTAGAAGATTGGAGGGTTTTTGAGGGTTTTGGAGAAGGAGAGGAGTGTTCGGTGGACCGGTTGTTTGAGAAGGTGGAGGTGACCAATAACCGGTAAAGAGTAACCCGGGGATGGAGGAAGGTTTAGCTTCCGGTTTGATTTTGTGAACAAGAGTTTTATGAAGAGAAAGATTAAGGGAATGGAGAGAAGAAGTGAGGTTAAGGTGAGTTCCATTTTTTTTTTTTTTTGGTTTGGTTGTAGTGTTGTGTGGGATATTGACCATATATGGTGCAGTTTTGTGGTTTTATAAAACGGAAATTAATTGACGTATAGCTAAAATTTGGTTATAGTTTAGTTTGGCCAAATATGTTAGGATTTGGATTACTACTCTCACCCACACCAATTTAATTTCATCAATGAGGCTTGTCCAAACTAGTTGACATCACAGTATGCGTAATTAATTTGATAGAGACTTGAGACGAATTTGAGGAATGTAACATTTATTATATAACAAAAAGCTTTCAAAAATCATAATTAATATTTGCTTTGAAACATACTAATAATGCTAACGGATAACAGAAGTTCAAATATGTGAATTTTCTTTCGTATCAAATATATCACATGTTAACATAATATAGTTTTCTAACCACCATTTTTTTGTAGAGATATGATGAAGCTATATATGTAATTATGAAAAAAGAAAAAATTGAGTTTCTCAAACAGAATACATAAACTCATTAATCCAGAGTAAATACTGTAAGCTTGAATTTTTAAAGGTGGCCTTATAATTCATAATTATAATTGTTTATGTGGTCTTTTATTTCCTTAGGGGTTACTACACAATAGTTCCATATTACATTACCATTATATCATTTTTACGAACAATATCACGTGCCTTACACATGGCTCGCAATGGAGTAGCTTTAGGCATAGTAAGCCCATTATCTTCACTCATGTCCACAAGTTCTTTACCAACTCTTTGCCATTCAAAACACTGAATCAAACTTCCAAGAGCCAAGCTCACTAACCGCTTCCCAAGCTCAGCTCCAGGACAAGCTCGTCGTCCCATCCCAAACGGCATTAGCTTTTGAGCCTCTCCTTCTTTCTCAAATCTCTCTGGCTTGAACCTCTCTGGCTCTTCCCATAGAGTTGAATCTCTATGCATGGCCCATGCGTTTGTTAACAACATTGTTCCACAAGGCATATCGTATCCCGCCACTTTACAATCATTCGATGACAAGTGAGGGAGTAGTAATGGAACGGAAGTGTACAAACGTAGAATTTCCAACACAATGTTATGAAGGTAAGGAAGCTTCACAATGTCTGATTCTTCTATTATCCGGTCTAAACCGATTGTATCATCGATTTCTGCTCTCGCTTTCTTTAATATCTCTGGATTGTTCAACAAATTCGACAATGCCCATTCTATCGTCACTGCGGAAGTATCTGTCCCTGCCACAACTAGAGACTGTGGATATATCTCCATGATTAGTACACTATCTACAAACATACTATACAGAAAATTAGCTGATATGCACTTACAAGTAACATTCCTTTGATGATAACATCGGTATAATACTCCGGTTGGGTTTCTTGGAGAGAAAGCAAGTGATCGATCAAAGTTTGACCTTTTTCTTTCTCCGCACGTTTCTCATCAACCAAACTTTGCAAGAATCTGTCGAACCGAACGCCCAAACTTTTTGCACTTCTCTCAAATCCTGTGATCCATCCTATGATCGGAAGGTAGTCAGCTAGGTTTCCGGCACCGGCTCCAGCCACCGTCTCCGATATAAGGTCCCTAACGAGTTTAGCTTCGTCATTGTCTTCTGTGCCACCACCGTAGTATCGTTTTCCCGCTACCATCATGATGATGTTGTTGAATGCCAAGTTAGCTAGTAAAGACTTCATCTCTACTTCAGCAAATCCCTGTGAGACAATTTTTACCAATCAAATTTTACTGAAACTAAATAAATTTTGTAAACTATATATATATCATAATTAATGAAGTGACAACTAGTAGTATAAAGTAACGAACACAAAGACTTTCGTAAATATATTAATTAGCTACTACAACTGATTAACACTTAAATATATATGCATGGAAGGTTGGACTGTACCTAATCACATGAACGATATTTATTATATTAGAAAGTCCTGGATCTTCGACCCATAATCTCTTCGATAACATTTGATTAAGCATATACCATTAAATGTGACATACACAATAAATGCTCTAACAGCTAGAAGCCTAGAAGGGAAACAATAATTTTAAACAAAAAAAGTTACGTGTAAGGAGTGTGTGGCGAGACGTGTTATTAGCCGTCGGATCTCGTCTTTACGGATAGACACAAAGCTACTAATCCTATGAGAAGAGAATATCTCGACGGCGGCTATGCGGCGGAGGTTTCTCCAATGGTCACCATAAGGTGCAGCAATCATAACGGTGGAGTTGTAAGCTACATGTTTGCCCATGATGAGTTCGGGACGGTTTGCAAGAACGACATCGTTCTTGGTGAAACATTCTTCGGCTAGGGCACGAGAGGAGACAACGTAAACTAGGCGGTGTCCGAGGCGGAGGTGGAAGATGGGAGGGTTTTTAAGGGACTGAGAGATGGAGAGGAGTGTTCGGTGGACCGGTTGTTTGAGGAGGTAGAGGTGGCCGATGATTGGTAAAGAGTAAGCCGGAGATGGAGGAAGATTGAGTTTCCGGTTTGGTTTTGTGAAGAAGAAGATAAAGAGAGAAAGAAAGGAGATAAGTAAGATTTGGGTGACGTCCATTTTTGTTTGTGTTGGTTGCTTATTTTACTATGGAGGGGTGGACATAAATAATTGAAATGAAGGACTATGAAAATAAATATCTGTTTGATTTTGGTTCTAGGAAAAATATCTATTGATTACTATATTTTAGATTTAATAGATATTAGTTTGATTCCGGTTCTTTGCTAGAGAACCAGAAAAGAAATTAAATAGAGCCAAATGTAAACATTAATTTCTACAAATACCCGATTCATTTAAAGAAAAACGAAAAGATAAAGGAGAGAAGTAAGATTTGGGTGAAGTCCATTATTTCTTGTGTTGGTTTTTCCTTATTTTGTTTTGTTTTTGAGGTTTTGTGTTTCTTTTTGTATGGTTATGTGAGGGAGGTGGTGGGGTATACGTATTTTGTGTCGTCATTGAAACAATTGAATGCAAAAAAACAAAGACCCCAATATAATATGAAAAATATGATTATTATATGGAGCGGTTGTTATGTTTTCACCGTTTAGTGAAAAAATGATGCATGTACAATTGTGACCCCAATATAATATGAGAAATATGTTTACTATATGGAGTGGTTGTTATGTTTTCACCGTTTAGTGGTAAAACGATGCATGTACAATTGTGACCAGTTGGTGGGATATTCCTGATAGGTCGTATTCGTATCTTTCAAATTATTGGAGCTCTATATGGGTCTCTATCTATTGGCATATTTTTTCGATACGCGAGCTCATATTTCTTTTGTTTGAAAATGATTCTAAAAAATTGGTACTAGTACGAACTACAAGTTTGGATATTATTTATTCCAAAATATTTATTTTATTTAAATGAATGTTAAATTATATTTAAAAGAAAACGTGGTTAATTACATCCAAGTACTGTCTTGTTATTAAAGGGATAGTAAAGAAAATAATATCTTAAGCCAAATTGAGAAGATATGAAAGCGACGAATTGGTGTTGAAACTTTTCTCGAGAGACATAGGCAAATCATAAGAGTTGTTAGTCATCATACATATGTTTGAATGGCTTTTGGAAAATAAGCACATAAAATATTCTGGTTGTGAGAATGCTTTTAGATTCAAAAGAAAAAAAAATCTTTAAATATTCTTCTAATGTTAATATCTCGATTTCTTTTATATTCTAAATCTTCCTTAAAAAACTAACTAATCCTAGGAAAAAAATAAAATAAATAAAACTCTTAACTTAAAGGGAAAATTAGGTGTATAATGATTTTTTGTGTCAAAATTAGGTGACACAAAATATTTAGGGTCTGACTGGTTTAATCGTTGCGGGTGTGGTTGCGGTTGCGGAAGTTTGCGGAAGCGGACGGTTGCGGTTTCGAGCATTATCAAGCGATTTATATGACTGGTGTAACGATAAAAAAATGGTGAATTTGCGGGATAGTTTTGACTGGTTACCAGCGGTTGTAATAGCGGTTGAGTATATATTAACAATATAAAAAACATTTTCTTGTCAAATTTTTATTTACAAATTATTTTAATTAGTACATATTTTATGATAAGGAACTAGGAAATTTCTAATTTAATATCATTAAATTTGTTGTTGATCACTTTAGGTTTGGTGCATCATCAAAGACTGTTTGAATAGTATGACAAATTGCCAAAAAAAATAGTCAAAGGCATACGATCGTGGTTTGACATAAATGTATCGATATACATATTTATAATATAAAATAATAAAACAAATATATCATATTATTTTGATAACAACCAGCAAAATATAATCTTTAAGAAGAACATATAAGATGAATAAAAAATATCTCTTAAAAAAAATATATACTATATTATTCTTATGATGGCATACCCGTATTTTTTTTAAACAATAATATGATTGATGGTATAAGTATAAATATGATATATTAAATACAATTTTTAATTGCTAAAGAATGAAATACATATATGTTATGTTATTTTAAATGATATTTTATAAAAATATTTTATATATTATAAAACCATAAAATACACTAGATAAATACTTCCAACCAGTTTTTGAAAATTTATTTATTTAGAAATAATCTATGTATATAAAAATTATAACTATAAATATATTTTTGAAGTAAAATTATATGGTAAATATATAAGCATATGATTATTTAATGCAAGATAATTATAATTCTCTTTGAATTATTGTACAATACTGAAAGCTAAATTTAAAAATTAGAAAATGAAATATATTAGCCACCCGCAACCGCAAACACTCGAGGGAATGAGCTTTTGATTTTGAGGGATTTTGAGCGGTTAAAAGCGGTAGAAAACGTTTTATATGATTGTTGTCAAACACTATAACCGCTAGCACCCGCAAACGCAACATTTGCGAGTGCTAGCGGGTAAACCATTCATCACCTTAGTTCTCATATAAAGAGATTTAAAAAAGTAGACAATTATATCATTGCCACATCATCTCTTTTTTTTGTCTCTTCTACACTTTTTGTAGAATAAATTCAAATTTCTCTCTCCAACTTTTACAAAAAAAAAACATATATGGATAAATTTAAAATTTCTTTCTCCAACTTTTGCCAGAAAAAACAAATCTGGATAAACTCAAATTACTCTCTCCAACTATAGTGATATATAATCAACTATATAGTCAATTATGTATATGGTGAACTATAAAGTGAACTATATACTGAACTATGATATATATAGTTCACTTTATAGTTCACTATATAGTTCACAATATATATAGTACACTTTATAGTTCAATATATAATTATTGTACAATTCATTATGATTACTTCGATATATATATTTCACTGTGTAATTTAATATAGATTTCATTGTAATTAGTACTATAATTTTAACCTTATAAAAACTCATTTGTGATTTTATAATTACAATACCTTATAAAATATTTATAGAGGAGTATAATCTCAACAACAAATCATCATTTATATAGATGAATCACTTAAATAAAATGAATGTGTAGAGAACAATAAAGAAAAAGTGAATTACATAATTATAATTTGTGAGAAAAAAAGATAATCAACCGAAAAAGTACAATAATACTTTTATATAAGGGTATAAGAATAATTTTGTTTTTTCATTTTAATATAAAAACAAATTTTTTTATAGAAACTAATTATATGCAATGCAATGTCCCTAACTTAAATATAACAACTAGAAATTTTTAAGAAGAGTTCTTGTTCAGAACAAGAACACGTTGTTTGCACATGGCTCGCAATGGTTCCTTTTTAGGCATGGTGACTCCTTTCCCTTCTCTCATATCAATTTGTTCAAAACCAACTCTCTTCCACTCGAAACACTGGACCAACGACCCAAGAGCCAAGCCCACTAACCGATGACCAAGCCCTGAACCAGGACAAGCTCGTCGTCCAAGCCCAAACGACATAACCTTTTGAGCTTCCCCTTCCTTATCAAACCTCTCGGGCTTGAACCGTTCTGGCTCTTCCCATAACTCCGGATCCCTATGCACGGCCCATGCATTTACTAATAACATTGTGCCGCGTGGCATATCATAGCCTCCTATTTGACAATCTTGTGATGACAGGTGAGGGAGTAACAATGGAGCTGGAGGATACAAACGTAATGTCTCTAACATAATGTTTTGAAGGTATGGAAGATTTGCAATATCTGATTCATCCATTAACCGGTCCAGACCGATTTTATCGTCAATTTCGGTCCTTGCCTTCTTTAGTATCTCTGGATGGTTCAACAAATTAGACAACGCCCATTCTAATGCTATTGATACCGTGTCTGTCCCCGCAACTATCAAATCCTGCACATTATATAACGAGTTAGGAATCATATATAAAATGTTAGATGATACCTACATTGACTGATGCTTACAAGGATGATTCCTTTGATGATAACATCAGTGTAACAATCCGGTTGAGTTTCTTGGAGAGAAAGCAAGTGATCAATCATGGTCTGACCTTCATCCTTCTCAGCTCGTTTCTTATCGATCATTTTCTGCAAGAATGAATCGAAACGATGAGCCACATCTTTGATCCCCGCTTCGCAATCTTTGAACCAACCCAAAATGGGAATGTGATCAGCTGGATTTCTTCCACCATCGCCTGCCACAACCTCAGACACCAATTGTCTCACGAGTTTAGCTTCATCTTCGTCCTCCGCGTCATCACCATAGTATCGTTTCCCAGCTATTATTCTGATGATGTTGTTGAATGCCAAGTTTGTAAATAGTGATTTCATCTCCACCTCCGCAAATCCCTGATGGTAAGTGTAATATGGTCAATTATTATCCCTTTTTTCTTAGAATTACCTAGAGGTTTTAGACCTAGGTCTGTACATCCTCTCAGACCCGAGACAATAGCATGTTATATGGTCCCGTTCTAAGAGCAACTTGAACCAGTGACCTCTGGTCTTTGGCAGAGATCTTTACTAGTTGAGATATTGGCTCGAATTAGTAAAGTCAATTTTTTATCTTTATCAATGTTATAACATTAACATACATTGAAGTAAATATTAACAAAGAAAAATGCATATACGTACGTATGAGGAGTCTTGGGAGAGACGTAATATCAGCCGTCGGATCTCGTCTTTACGAATATACGAAAACTTAGAGAGCCTAAGAGATGAAAAGATCTCGGAGCCGGTGATTCGCCTGAGGCTCCGCCAGTGATCACCGTAAGATGCTCCGATCATATGTGTGGAGTTATAACCTAAGTGTTTGTTTATCATCAACACAGGCCGGTTCGCCAAAATTACATCGTTTTTGGTGAAACATTCTTCCGCGATGGCACGTGAGGAGACTACGTACACGTGACGGTGTCCGAGGCGGAGGTAGAAGATGGGAGCATTCCCAAGGGATTGAGAGAAGGAAAGCAATTTCCGATGGAACGGTCGCTTTATTAGATGGAGGTGACCGATTACAGGCAAAGGGTTTGAAGGAAATGGTGGCAACTTTGGCTTTGGTTTTGATTTTTTGAATAAGAATGTGATAAGAGAGAAAGAGAGAAATATTGAGAGAAGTGTTGTTACTTGGAGGTACTCCATTTACTGTGTGTTGCAAGCTGTTGAATGCTTGTTTCATATCTAGTATATAGTGTGGTGTGTGTGGGAGATGTCACATGGTGTCCAGATGATTGCTTCAAAAAGCTATATGTGATTGGTAATATTTTTGGTAGTAATTGGTCAGGAATGGAATAAAGATGAGCAATTCTTTAGATGCATTCTGTATGGGCTACAGAATGGCAATGACTTCCAGATGAAACTTTGAGTTTTTTCCCCTTAATTATAATGAAGATGAAGCATGTCCATATGATCATAATTAATGGTGGATGATGATAACGTACAATTTTCAATCTACGTAAACAGCATGTGCATGCTTCTTATGCACGACTCTATGCATAGGGCTCACAAGGCCCGAAGGTAAAGACATGAAATCCCAAGCCTACTCTACGTCCTCCTAGGATTTGCGAACCCGCCCGCCAAAAACTAAATACAAATTAAATTTCGATTAGCATGATGTGTGTATTCCAATAGTCGAGATGATATTAGTGGAATCGTATATTGTTGAAATTGTTACAGTTAATTGTTTAACTTCTAGATGTACTACCAATGAAAACTACTCGAATGAAGAAAAGAATGCCAGGGCAGGAGAAAGAAGGTATCCATTTAGATAGTGAAGGATCTAAAGAGATTCTTATGAGATTTTTTGGTCAAAGAGGAGTTTGTTATGTTTCGCTTAAAATTCAATGGACCCTAGTCGAGTAAGAAAAGGAATGCCGAGTAGTCATGACATGAAATCTCAAGGAAAGAATTATCATGATATGGACTAGAGTTTGGTTTCCATAAGATGGGCCATATGTCAGAAAATGAACTAACTATCCATTTGTTCTTACTAGCATCTATAGATTTGTTTTGGATTATAAGAGTTTAAAGGTTTGTAAATTATTTTTATTGTTGCATTTATTCATTCATACAGATAACATGTCATGTCATGCTACAATTGACAAAAATAGCCATAAGAAGTTGTTAACTAAACAAACACATTATTTTGTTAAGAAAAAGACATTGTTGATCAGAAATTGAAAACATTTAGTTCAGTTTACCAACAATGGGACGTGCTTTGCACATGGTACGCAATGGTATTGCTTTAGGCAATGTTCCTCCTCTGGTTTCAGTCATGTCCACAAGCTCTTCACTTACTCTTTCCCATTCAAAACACTGAACCAAACTTCCAAGAGCCAAGCCCACCAACCGTTGAGCAAAGGCGGCTCCAGGACAAGCTCTTCGTCCCATTCCAAACGGCATTAGCTTCTCCGTTTCTCCTTCTTTTTCAAATCTCTCTGGCTTGAATATCTCCGCATCTTCCCATAACTTTGGATCTCTATGCATAGCCCACGCGTTAACTAATACCATTGTTCCACTTGGTACATCATAGCCTCCCACTTTACAATCTTCTGATGCCACATGAGGTAGTAGTAGTGGAACCGCGGGATACAAACGTAATGTCTCCCACACAATGTTTTGGAGATAAGGGAGATTCACAATGTCTGTTTCGTCTATTGACAGATCTAAACCGACTTTTTCATCAATCTCCTTTCTCGCCTTTTTAAGTACTTCTGGATAGTTCAACAAATTAGACATTGCCCATTCTAGTGTTACTGCTGATGTATCTGTCGCTGCGATTATCAGAGTCTGCACATATATATTCGTTATTACTAAATGTATAGTATATAAACATAATTATTTAGTGATGAACACTTACGAGTATGAGTCCTTTGATGATGACATCCGTATAGTATTCAGGTTGGGTTTCTTGGAGAGAAAGTAAGTTATCAATCATTGTATGACCCTTTTCTTTCTGTGCACGTTTCTCATCGACCAGTTTTTGCAAGAACGCATCAAACCGTTTTCCTAAATCCTTGATTCGGTTTTCAAAACTTGTGAACAAGCGTAGAACCGTAAGATAATCAGCTGGGTTTCCTGCACCAGCGCTGGTTACCACCTCGAACACAAGCTGCCTCACAAGTTTAGCTTCATCATTGTTGTCATTTTCGTCACCATAGTATCGTTTTCCAGCCAGCATTCTTATGATGTTGTTGGATGTCAAATTGGTTAATAGTGATTTCATTTCCACCTCCACGAATCCCTGAGAGTAAGATAAGAGTTAGGAGTAAAAGTTACTAGGAAACTATATATGTTGGGTTAACATGTTGAAATTTGAATGAAACCAAATATCCTACCAATAAAAGACAATCACAAATAAATGGCTTTGATTAAAGTTGGGTAACGTATTATGTTTAATGTTAAGTTTCATTGCTTTTAAAGAGTAATGTCATGTATATATTACAGAGCTTTTCATCTTTGTGGGGATATTTTCCAAACTTGTTTGATGATAGTTATTCCAATTCATCTGGAACTAAATTCTACACTAAGACTGCAACAAATTCTGTTTGGGCCACTCAAGAACTATGGTCAAACTCAAACAGTATTTGAGCCATTCACAGACCAGGATCAAATCTGAGTTCTGTTAAGTTGGATGAACTTCTAAATTAAAATGAACAATTAGTAATATGACCCACACTTCATCTTTCTAATGTTACATGTACCAATTAGTATTAACAATAGTGATGAGTCTTCCGTAAATAAAGCTATTATACACATGCAAGGCTTTTGAAAATTTATTTAGTTATTGTTCGGTATGAAAAGTAAACTAGTCACATGGACAATTCAATTATGTCACTCAGAATTCTGCTCTTCTAATCTGAAACTCATAACCATATATTAATAAGAAAAGACTAGAACAACTTTCTTTTGAATGAAAGAATATAATTCAGACAAATAGTTGGTATTATATTTTCTTTTAAAATCATAAATGTATTGTTCTTAACATATCAAATCCGTCCAGAAAGTTAAACTAAGAAAAAATAGAGTTTATAAAAATCATATAGTTATTTATCATGGATATTGTATTTTTTTACCTAGTAAGAAAGAGTGGTAGTATCTTACGTGTAAGGAGTCTCGAGAGAGACGTGAAATGAGTCGTCGGATCTCATCCTTGCGAACATACAAAAACGAATTGATTCTCTGAGTGGAGAGTATCTCCACGGCGGCAATACGGCGGAGATTCCTCCAATGATCACCGTAAGATGCAGCAAGTAAATAGGTGGTGTTGTAGCCAACGTGCTTGTTCACAATCAACTTAGGACGGTTCGCAAGAACGACATCGTTCTTAGTAAAACATTCTTCGGCTAGGGAACGTGAGGTGATGACATAAACATGGCGTTTTCCGAGGCAAAGATGGAAGATTGGAGCATTTCCAATGGATTGTGAGAGTGAACGAAATGTTTTGTGGAGAGGTGACTTGAGGAGGTGGAGGTGACCGATCACCGGAAAATTAGTCCCCGGAGAAGGAGGAAGGTTTAGGTTTTGCTTGGATCTTGTGAGCAAGAATTTGGCGGAGATAAAGAGAAAGAGTAAAGAGAGACTTAAAGTTTGAATGAAGTCCATTTTCTTGATTGTGGATTGTTTACTCTTTGTGTCTCTTTTGTATATATATTGTATTGCAGATGCCACACGTGACATGTGGTTTAGACATCGAATCCATGTGGCAAGAAACCATATAATATGCATAAATTGTTTCTTCTTTTTGTACTTGTATATAAACGATGTCTCTTGGTATTTGTATATAAACACATTTGGTTTCATTGGTCAAAAACAATTAATTTTGTTTTCTTTAGAAAAATGTAGAGTAAGAGAATCCAATGTTAATGTGTTGGGATATTTGAAGGAGAAATTGAATCAGAAGACAACAGGTTAGCAAACCAACTTCTTTTTTACTAGAGGGAAACAAAACTTGTGTTACGTTCGAGAGCATATAGAGGAAAATGTAAATTTTATTAATGTTTCGGATGGTATCTTTTACAACTATATAAGATTAATGGGCATAAGTTTATACGAAATTTCAAGTTTTTTTTAAGTAGTGTTGTTTATCGTGATTTCAAAGATAAATATGTTTCCGTTTTTTTTTATCGTGATTCCATGTTTGTTATGACATGGAATAGTATTGACCATATATTGTGGATTTATAAGAATCGAGTAGAATTGTTTTAATAGAATCACCTATATAACAATTCTTCTAAACCGTCCGATTTTTCTTTTAAATAGAAAACTATATATTGATAACAAAAAAAAAAATGAGAGAATGACAAATATACCCAATTTTACATACCCACTAACCACATATAACCATGTCCCTTTTTAATCACATATATCCACCCCTTTTTATTTTAATATCATTATACCCTTCATTTACCAAAGTTATTTTTCATTATAAATGATATATTTGTGAGGGTTTAAAATTTTAGGATTTAGGGTTTAGTAAAATTATAGAGTTTATGATTTACTTAGGATTTAGGATTTAGGGTTAAACCCTTATAAACTTAGGGTTTAATTGTTAGAATTTATGGTTTATATTTTAGAAGGTTAGGGTTTATTAGGGGTGGAAAGACTTTTTAGGGTTTAAGATCTTAGGGTTTAGGGTTTTTAAACCCATAAATAGTTAATATGTAAATAGGATTATTTTAGATTTCTTACCAGAAAAATAATTAAAAGGAACGAAGGTAGGTATATGTTAATAAGATAAGAAAATAAGTATATGTGATTTAGCCCAAAAAAATCTTTAAGAAATCTTTAGAATGAGACAACAAAATAAATAGTTGCTATCATATAAAATTCTAATAGTCCAAAGTTCAGAACAAGAAGTCACAATTTTCTATAGGTAATATCCCACGGATATTGTATTTTATACTAATAAAAAATTTAAGTATTGTTGTAACTTACGTGCAAGGAGTCTCGAGAGAGACGTGAGATGAGTCGTCGGATCTCATCTTTACGGATATACAAAAACGAATTGAGTCTATGAGTAGAGAAGACCTCAAGGGCAGCGATGCGGCGTAGGTTCCTCCAGTGATCACCATAAGATGCCGAGAGTAAGTGAGTACCGTCGTAGCCAACATGCTTGCTCACGATAAACTTGAAACGGTCCGCAAGAACAACGTCGTTTTTAGTGAAACATTCTTCGGCTATGGTACGTGAAGTGATAACGTAGACTAGGCGGTTTCCGAGGCGGAGATGGAAGATCGGAGCATTTTTAATGGATTGTGAGAGGGCAAGAAATGTTCTGTGGATCGGTTGTGATGTAATCAGGTGGAGATGACCGATCACCGGAAAAGAGATCGCCGGAGATGGTGGAAGGTTTAGTTTTTGCTTGGATCTTGTGAGCAAGAATTTTGTGGAGATGAAGAGGAAGAGAGAAGAGAGAACTAAAATTTGGATGAAGTCCATTTTCTTGATTGCTCGTGGACAGTTTTTTTCCTCTCTTTGTGTCTCTTTTGTATTTATTGTTGTGAAGATGACACTTGTGGTTTAGATATGGGACACATGTAGCAAGAAATCATATATAGTTGTTTTTTTTTCTACTTGTCTATAAACGATGAAGATAAACGATATTTCTTGGTTGTAGTAAATTGGGTTTGATTCGTCAAAAAAAGGTAATACTTTGTTTTCTTTAGAAATGGTAAAACGTTTCAATATTGAGAAATAATATAATTTTAAATAAATAGAATTGTAATCTTACCATCTCACAATAATGGTGATGCAAAATGTGTGTTAGGAATTTTGGACTGTCCAAATTGGTCAATTACTTCACATCACTTTAGTGGCAATGTTACGGGCTTTGCACATGGCTCGTAACGGTATCGTCTTAGGCAACGTGATACCATCCTCTTCGGCCATGTCCACAAGCTCCTGGATTGATAACTTTTGGAATCGCCAAAAATATGCTTAAATGATTCTAGAAATGTTTTGAGAAAAATACCAGTTAAGCTATTGATTATTGGTTAAATGTTGAATTTAATTTGAACAAAGCAAAATGTCTTCGGGTTACTGGCATCGTATGTACATTTGAGGAATGAAATCATGTAGTTGTTTATTACTATTACATAACATAGACTTAACTCGGTGTCTTAAAAACTCAAATGGACTTGTGGACGATCATACCGGCAGAGGCACGTGGTCTGCACATGGCGACCAAAGGTCTAGCTTTAGGCATTGTGAGTCCTTTACCTTCATTCATATCAACCTTTTCTTCTCCAACTCTCCCCCACTCAAAACATTGAACCAAAGACCCTAAAGTCAAGCTCACTAGCCGTTGAGCCAGTCCGGACCCAGGACACGCCCTTCTCCCTAGCCCGAACGCCATTAGCTTCTGAGCCTCTCCTTTTCGCTCGAACCTTTCTGGTTTAAAACTCGAGGGATCATCCCATAGTTGAGGATCTCTATGGATTGCCCACACGTTCACCATTAGCATTGTTCCACATGGCATATCGTAACCCCCAACTATGCAATCTTCCGATGCGACATGAGGGACCAACAAGGGTCCCGCGGGGTACAATCGTAACGTTTCGGACACAATGTTTTGAAGGTAAGGAAGATTTGAGATGTCTGATTCCTCTACAAGCCTGTCTAAACCAATTCTACTATCGATTTCGTCTCTAGCTTTGTTCAATACCTCTGGATGGTTTAACAAATTTGACAATGCCCATTCCAGTGTTAGAGCTGATGTATCGGTGCCCGCAAGTATAAGAGACTGCAAAATGGACGCATAAACTATATATTTTCATACCAAAATGTGACACATGAGTGGACTAAAACATTAACTAAATCCATTCATGAAAATTTAATGTTCTTGTTAGTTACTTACGAACATGGTTCCTTTGATGATGCGGTCAGTGTAGTAATCAGGTTGTGACTCTTGCAAAGATAGCAAGTGATCGATCATCGTAGTCCCCTTTTCCTTGGCTGCTCGTTTTTCATCGATCAATCCTTGAAAGAACTCATCAGTCCTACCGGCGATCTTCTTTATCCGATTTTCGTAATTTGTGACCCCAACGGTAAATAATCAGCAGCGTTTCCAGAACCAAAACTACTCACTGCCTCGTTGATAAGCTGCCTCACGCGTTTGGCCTCAGACTCGTCCTCTGCACCGTCCCCGTAGTAGCATTTACCCGCCACCATTTTGATAATGTTGTTAAATGCTAAGTCAGATAACATCGATCTCATCTCCACCTTGGCAAACTCCTACAAAGTAACACTTTGTAATTTTGATCACAAATTGTAATTTAGTGATTTGTGTTAAATCGTATGGTTCATAACATTTATTCTAAATTAGTACTTAACATTTAAATCTCTAACAACATTGACATTTTTCCAAATATCATATACTATAAGCTAAATAAAAATTAGCTAGTTGGGACCAAAGAGCTAACGTACTTGCGTTGAGTTTCGTGAGAGACGAACTACAAGCCGCCGGATCTCATCCCGACGGATAGAGTAAAAGCTATCGAGTCGATGATTCGAGAATATCTCAACAGCTCCAAGACGTCGAAGATTTCTCCAGTGTTCACCATAAGAAGCTGAGACCATAGTAGTATAACCATACGATATATGTTCCGAAGCAATAGAGTTCGGTCTGTTGGCCAAAACGACGTCGTTTTTAGTGAAACATTCCTCGGCGATCGAATGCGAAGAGACCACGAAGACAAGGCGGTTTCCGAGGCGGAGGGAGAAGACAGGAGCATTGTTTAAAGATCGAGAAAGGGAGAGGAAGACACGGTGAAGTGGAGGTTTTAGGAGGAGGAGGTGACCGATGATTGGAAGGCAGAAAGGAGGAGATGGAGGGAGGTTGAGGCTTTTCTTGATTTTTCTTGTTTTGATCAAGAATGTGATGAGAGGGAGAAAGAAGAAGATGAATGTTAATATTAGAGCTGATGATTCCATGTTTGATTTTGTGGTGCAGAGCCACAAATTAGAGAGTCAATGGAAAGACACATATGTGAGATATGTGGTTTGAAATTGGTCTAAGATGATATGTACCATTTGGATTAAACTTTTTTTTTTTTTTTCAAGTGTAATATTATCCGATAGAAAATAGTTGACTTCAGCCATACAAAAATAATACAGTCACCATAACAGTAGATAAGTAACAAACGAAAAGAAAAAAACCCTAACTCGCGACCTCTATGTCTATAATATTGCGTAACCAATTCGGACCCTTGCGAGCAATATACGATTGGAACCTGTGTTTCCTTGTAACACTTGTAGCAATGTGCGTGACAATCTTATTTGCTGAAATATTTGGATTAAACTATTATCTGTTATAAGTCAACAATTGCAACTGCACAAAGTCATCCAAATCGTCCGCCGTTATATTTATTTATAATAAATGTGGACCCCACTGTCACTATGCAAGCACAGTAACATCTGTGTTTTTTTCTATATATACGATCATTTGATCGATTGTAAACTTACAACTTAATAACATAATAACACAACTTAAACTCTCTCTCTTCCTCTCTCTTTTATTTATCAGTGTCTCATTACCAATCGGGTATAATTTTCTTCATCTTTATTTATATTTATTATTCTGATAAAGCCATATTATTATT
>OVAP01000528.1:0-34195 GCA_900406295.1 Aurinia saxatilis
AAAGTTGAGGGAAATATTTCAGATTTTGTAGTTTTTAAGATTTTCAAATAACTTTGTGACTAATTTTTTTTTGAACAATTTGTTATTTACACTTTAATCTATATATATAAGGAAATGGTGTTAAAATCGGTATAGGCTTCAAAAGTAATTTCTGTGTGTTTTATGGAATCCATAATACTCTCAAGAAAATTTAATTAGTTTAGAATACTAACTGTTCCAAAAACCAAGAAGCAAAACTTAGGATGATATCATCTCACCGGATCAGAGAAACCGAGATCACAATCATTTTAACATAGAATACCCTAGGCATCAAACAATCAACCAAAACGCAAAAATAACACAAAGCTAGAACAAATACAACGAAACACTAGATATCGCTAAAATGGAAGTTTAAATTGTCCTTTTTAAGCAAACTATTAAAAAATGTTACATATGGAACTGAAAATTCAAATCACATATTCTAAATTCGAATTGAGTGCTTATTTCTTGAACATGGAAGAGAAACCTAGATACAACATAGATTATCCAACATCCATGAACTATGTTAAGACTCATAGACAAGTGACATATGTTAGTTACCGTACCAAAAACTCACCAATCACTGTATAGTTAAAGCTCAAGTTAGTGGGTAATTTAACACAATAATTATTAAATGAAGCAGAATGCAGAGCTGCTAAGCTGTGGAATTGTGGGATCTTAGCCAAGTCTTTTTGGGAAAAATGCTAAAACACTACATACGAGATTCAATTAAACTACTACTATAATCTACAAGAGGCTCGTTTATATTCAAAATAAATACTTAATAGACCTGTGATGCGTACAAGCACCATAACAGAGTTAATACATTTTCAAGTCAAGAGAGATAAACATAATCGAGTTTCAGAGAAAGTACAATAATATAAATTGCAGGAATCTCACTTGCATTCAAAATAAATATCTACACAGACTGCAAGATATATAAATTTCACACAAGTAGACCTTATGATAAAAACACCAAAACAAAGATAATACATATTCTCTGATCAAGAGATATATTATGGGCACGTCACGTAATGTACCGATACCAAAAGTAAAATCTATGTTTTCAGATTATGGATATTAATATCAATAAGAAAGTTGGGTGAAAATAAATAAGACATACAACCGACCATTTACAGCATTCCATATGGGAAAGGACGTGCAAAAGAATAAAAATAGAAAAAATTCAAAGCTGACCAAAGAAAGTTTTCAGACATGATGGTCACTCACTTGTCAGCATTGAAACATTGCATACTTAAACAGACACTTTGTATCAAGTCTAACAACTTGTATGGAATAAAGTTAAAATGATCGATAAAAAATCAGAACAAAAAAAGGATTTTAGAGAAGTAAGTCCAAATCCAACCCCTGCAGAAACACACATTTATTCTCTTACACAAACATGAATAATGAACTTTGAGATGCTTGAAATGCAAAATTATCTTGACATTCATGTGTTAGTAATCTTAGGTTGCTCGAACTAGAGACAAAGCATGCATGAGACATTGTCACAGAGAGAGAAAAGAGGGCAGATACAAACGCAAACCTGCAAACATAGAAATGACAGAGGTTTTGAGGAACCTAAAGAAATTTTGTAGAGATGGGTGATTTCTCACCCAAGGACATTATCCTACATCACAGTTTATAGTCTTGTTAAGACTGCTAACAATTTGACTATTGTCTTTCACAATATATTTTGAATTAGCTAACAAACCTGTAAAAAAAGAAAACCTGATAAGACATGTGATGTTTGTCATCCCTGATAGTAAGAAATCAGAGATCACTACTCAAAAATTACTAACATCAATATTCTCTAAACACCTATGCATAAAGATTTAAAATCTGAGCTACGTTCCTGCAAAATAATAAGTGGTAGAAATCAAAATCAAATTTAGTCCTTACTTCACATACGTTCTATTAATTCTAGACTTCAAAATTGTATAAATTAATTATAGAAAAGTTTAAAAAGAACATACCTGTCACATAAGTTTGTTACACTTGAAATCTCCTCAAGAGTTTCCACGCACATACCTGAAAAATAATAATCAGAATTAATTAGTCTTTACTTCATATAGATGCTTTAATCAGAATTACTTTGTAAACAATTGATCGTTCTGTCAAGCCAACCTAGTCTTTGACTACTTATATGCCTTGTTAGTCTTTTTCTAAAGACTTCATTAAATCGTTGGTTGTTTTAGTTTCAGTCTCTGTCTTGAGATTGATGTCAGACAGTGGTTTATAGTCTTTGTCTTAAGACATTATTAAACCGTTGTTCATTTTTTGTTTCCATATAAGAGTCTTCTTTAAGCCGTTAGTCGTTTTTCTGTAAGCCGTGGGTGGTAAAACAATTTATTTTCGTTTCAATCTCTGTCTTAAGACTGATTTCAGGCATTTGTTCATAATCTTTGCCTTAAGACTCCTTTAGATTGTTCGTTTTATTTCCATCCAACAAATCTTCTTCAGCCNTTATTTTCGTTTCAATCTCTGTCTTAAGACTGATTTCAGGCATTTGTTCATAATCTTTGCCTTGAGACTCCTTTAGATTGTTCGTTTTATTTCCATCCAACAAATCTTCTTCAGCCATTATTGGGTCAAAGTCTCTGTCTGAAGAGTTTTTTCAGCCATTGGTCGTTATAGCCATCCAACAAACTGAAACCAACCCATAGCCTTTCACTACTTCGAATCTCTATGGCTATCACAGTCTTCCTTTTTAGACTTCATTGAACTGTTGGTCGTTTCTTTTAATTTTTCTCCATCCCATAAGTTTTCTTTAAGCCGTTAGTCATTTTCTTTAATCCTAAAGACTGATTTCAGACATTGGTTCAAAGTCTATGTCTTAAGGCTTCAATGTTCCATCCAATGAGTCTCTCTAAGCCTTTAGTCATTTGTTACCTGTTTTTGTTGCAGTCTCTGTCTTAAGACTCCATTAAACAGTTGGCCCTTTTTTTTTTCAATCCAACAAGTCTTCTTTAAGACATTATTTTCATAGTCTTTGTCTTGAGACTTCTTTAGATCGTTGGTTGTTTTTGACTCAACAAGTCTTTCTTAAGACTATTTTTTGTTCATAGTCATTATTTGTTGGTCGTTTTTTCCAATCCACAAGTCTTATTAAGCCATTATTGGCTCATAGTGTTTGTCTTTAGACTTCTTTCAATCGTTGGTTGTTTTTGACATCCAACAAATCTTCATTTAGACTATTTTTTGTTCATAGTCATTTTCCATCAGCAAGTTTTCTTTTACCCATTTTTGGTTCATAGTTTTTGTCTTTAGTCTTCTTTTAATCGTTGGTTGTTTTGCCATCCAACAAATCTTCAACCCATCTTTGATTCATATCGTTGGTTGTTTTTGCCATCCAGCAATTCTTTCTTTGAATCATTTTTGGTTCATAGTCTGTCTTAAGACTTTTTAAAGTCATTTTTCATCCAACAAGTCTTCCTTTACCCATTTTTGGTTCACAGTTTTTGTCTTTAGGCTTCTTTTGATTGTTGGTTATTTTTTCCAACCAACAAATCTTCTTTAAGCCATCTTTGATTTATATCGTTGGTTGTTTTTTGCCATCTAACAAGTCTTCTTTTACCCATTTTTTGTTCACAGGTTTTGCCTTTAGGCTTCTTTTAATCGATGGTTGTTTTTGCCATCCAACAAAGCTTCTTTAAGCCATCTTTAATTCATATCGTTTGTTGTTTTTGCCATCTGACAATTCTTTCTTTGAACCATTTTTGGTTTATAGTCTGTCTTGAGACTTTTCTAAGGCTTGGTTCATAGTTTGTCTTAAAGACTTTTTTAAGTCATGCTTGGTTCATAGTTTGAACTACTGATGGTTCTTTCTTTCCATCCAACAAATTTCTTTAATCCAGTTTGGGTTCATAGTTCTTGTCCTTATACTTCTTTTAATCGTTAGTTGTTTCTTTATCCCATTTTTGATTCACAGTTTTTGTCTTTAGGCTTTTTTTAATCGTTGGTTGTTTTTGCCATCCGGCAATTCATTCTTTGAACCATTTTTGGTTCATAGTCTGTTTAAGACCTTTTGAAGTCATTTTCCATCCAACAAGTCTTCTCTTACCCGTTTTTGGTTTACCCGTTTTTGGTTCACATGTTATCTTTAGACTTTTTTTAATCGTTGGTTGTTTTTGCCATCCACCAAAGCTTCTTTAAACCATCTTAGATTCATATCGTTTGTTGTTTTTGCTAGCCGACAATTCTTTCTTTGAACCATTTTTGGTTCATAGTCTCTTAAGACTTTTTAAAGCCATGCTTAGTTCATAGTTTGAACTGTTAATTGCTCTTTCTTTCCATCCAACAAGTTTCCTTAACCCAGTTTTGGTTCATAGTTTTTATCCTTAGACTTCTTTTAATCGTTAGTTGTTTCTTTATCCCATTTTGGTTCACAGTTTTTGTCTAGGCTTCTTTTAATCGTTGGTTGTTTTTGCCACAAGCCCATCTTTGATTCACATCGTTGGTTGTGTTTTTTCCCGTCCAACAACTATTCTTTAAGCCATTTTTTTGGTTCATAGTCTCTGTCATCAGACTCTTTTGAACTGTTTTTGTTTTTCTTTTTCCATCCAACAAGTTTTCTTTCAAGCCGTGGGTGGGTGTAAGTAATCTGTTCTCGGTTCAGTCTCTGTCTAAAGACTTTTTTAATCCCTCTTTAACCTCCATTCCAACCAAATAATGGAAAACAGATCTTTAGTCTTTGCCTGAAGACTTTTAAGCCGTGGGTCTTATTTTCTACCCCCAACATCCTTACTTTGACATGGCACTACCAGCAATATTGCTAGGGTGATGGTATATAATTCTTTTGGGTCCAAGCAAGACGCAATCGGACAATGTTCCCAAACAAGATCTAACAGAACATTATTAGATTAATGTTTGCCTATGATCTTGCTTGGGTTTTAAGGGAAAAACAAAAAACTTCAAAACATAATATCCCAAGACAAGCGTCTAGGTTTGATAAAACCAAAACCAGAAAGGTTATGAGATCTTATTAAAATAGACAATTTTGTCGTTGGATCAAAAACAAAACCCATTTTTTAAAAAAATTATGGTTTTAAAATCCAAGTCAATTCTTTCAAAATTACCATCAAAACAGAAAACCATAGCATAGCTAGATAATTTACCTCTAGGACAGTTTCAGGCGGAGTCAAGCATCCAGCCAGCTTCAAGCCAGCAAACAATACATCCCACAGACCCTCTCCAACAGATACTATCACCTGTTCAAAACAAAATCTATGTACATAGACTAACTATGGAACTTGTGTGAAACATTACAAGAGGAAGAATTTGAGAGATTACCTGGTGAATAACAATACGATGTTCAACACTCTTTCGTCAAGACCTTCACTGAGAACAAAACATAAAGATGATGAAAAACTAATTGGGATTCCTGAAATCAAAGATTTAAACACAGAGCTATGTATGTAGAGAAGAGTATGCAAACAAAGTAAAATTGCTTAAGGAATCGTTCAGGTCCAATGAAGAATGAATTGATCCCAAGAAAAACCAATAGAAACAGGGAAAAAAGAGGAATCACAATAGCATGTGAGTTATTGAAAAGTGCATACCAGTTTAAACAAACCACAGCTTACAGAGTTGAGTTAGTAGCAAACTAAAAGCACCTTCACAGACCATAAAGTTCGACAAGCAAACTAACCAACTGTGAATCCCCATGGTAAAACTTGTCTTCCCATAAAATCTGTATGAAACAGAAGGAAGCGATGATACATGTCATGTAAGAAAGATATTAAGATAGTATAGTGTTAAATTTGCACTAAGAGCCATGACGATCAGAAGAATACAAAGCAGGTGGAAAAAATACCAGGGCCATCTTAATATCTTATATATGAAGGTATCATATATCCTTACGCTCAATCTTCGACTTGATCAATATCACGACTTGATCCCACTGGCTTTAGGCTGTAGATGACAAAACAAAGATGCAGAATCTGGTTAAAGAATTACCTAGACGATGGCTTCAAAAGTAAAGAAACCCTAAACAAGATTACAAGATACAAAGTACTAGACGAAACTTAGAAACCCTAACCAATATCGCGATAAGTACAAGATACAAAGTATTAGACGAAACTTAGAAACCCTAACTTCGGCAGAAACATACCTCAACGACAGGGGAGAAACCTAACGAATCGAGTCGATTTCATGCGGAATCGGACTTTTCAATACCTTTAAATCAAAAAGAAAAGCAAAAACTGATCGATTAGGAAACCTGAAAATCCTAAATCAAAATCGCGATCAACACCAAATTTAGCAATCTCAAAAAAATTAACAAATTACAGAGATGGAGGAGTTGCTCTTCTTCTAAGAAATGTCTCGAGATTCTCCGATTCACCAAATCGTCGACCATTGCCAAAACAGAGCAAATCGTCGAACGATCGAAAGAGATAAATAAATAAAAATGTGATATTTTATGTATTATCGATACGTTCCGAAAGGTAATACTTGTGAATGAAATGGGCCTTTAATTGGCCCAATTAAAATTAGACGCTTTTTCATAATATGTCGTCGTTTTGCGGATCTTTGTAATTTCCAAGTTTGATTTTCTTTTCTCTGCGGAATAAGAAAGATGTTATCTCTAAAGTAATTCATCGTTGAAAGTTTCCAATTGGGATGCATTCAATAATTTGGCTGACATTTTTAATTATTGGACGAGTTCATATAAGAGTAATTAGTCTTACTTAACGAGTGGGTGAGACCTAGCTAATTCTTCAGTGAACTTATGGGTCCAAACAAGTCCATTTGGAAAATGGATACCAATTCATTAGGTTGTTAAGCGTGAGCTTTTCATGATTTTTGTGCTTCAGTTTCCGGTTGAATCTTTAATAAACGGTAAATGTAACTTATTTATTACTAGCAGTAACTTAAAAATGTATTCATTGATGCTTTCTTAAAGTACATTTACTTATGCATGGTGTTCTTTTGTAACTCAATGAGCATGCAAACAAAGTAGTAAATGCTATGATGCAATATAAAAACTTAATGGTTTTCACTTGCATTATAATCTCCATAAAGCTTCACGCCTACCATTCATTACTCTTCTAAGTTTCTTTAAGCCTTTTTTAATAATCTGAATTCCTAATGTCACGTATGAAGAGGGGAATATTGGAAGTACTTCTCGTTGGTGCTGCTGGAATCACACACACGAATTTCATCGGTAACTATTAAAAGACCAAAACTTTTATCAAATGTTAATTATCGAGATTTAATCCTAAAAAATCATATGTTGAATCTTTGTTTACAGGACGTCCAGTGTATTATGTGTTGTTACAATGTGGGACAAAGGAATACCGTAGTAAAATGTCGAAAGGTTCGAGTTTTGTTATTTTTCTGCAGAGTCTAGACCTAAGATTTTTGAGACCACATTCTAAAAAATCGTTAAAATGATTTTTTATTGATTATTATATTATATATATAGTTACTTCGCAGAATTTGGATCACATAATAATTTTTTACCAAGTTTTTGTTTCTTACTTTAGATTTTAACATATTCTCAATATAAAATTATATATATNTATTATATAATATATATAGTTACTTCGCAGAATTTGGATCACATAATAATTTTTGACCAAGTTTTTGTTTCTTACTTTAGATTTTAACATATTCTCAATATAAAATTATATATATAACTCTTTTCTGGAAATATGACTCCCTGAAACGATCGAATATTATTAGGAAACGTTTATGGTTACTTTGTGAAAGCAGGTGATCATGACAATGCATTGTGGAACCAAAAGTTTGTGTTCGATTTCCCAATGTCTCAGTGGAAGAAGCTGACCCATATCAAATTTAGGATCATGGACAAAGAGCTTTTCAGAGATGGTGGGTTTGTTGGTGAAACCATGTAAGTTTTGCTTCTTAAAACTGATACAGAATACATCTTGGACCCATATATTCATGTTTCTGTTTTGATACAGAATTCATCTTGGAGGGATAATAACCGAGGGACGTGAGAGAGGATACTTAGAAGTTAAGCCAGCTCCATACAACGTTGTTCTTGATGATAATACTTTTAAAGGCGAATTAAAACTCGGATTGAGATTCTTTTCAACGGTAAGTAACTCATCAATATTTACTAGTCTTAGTTTTTTTGATGAAATGTTCATTAAGAACGTTAACAATAACAGTAAATCTCAAGATAAACTTGTGTTTTTTTGTAGGATAAATTGCAAAGGAAGGCATGGGAACTGAAGATAGAGGGCAAAAACCGCGAAGAACCAATGGTTTCTCCAATAATTAATCTGATGAAACTCCCTTTGTTAAGGTTTCTGCTCTTTTGCTTCCGGAAAACAACCAAATATCAACTCAAAGAGAAGTAAAGTGATTCAAGGGTTAGCATCAAAACTCAACATTTTTATGAAACTTAAAATCTATTTTTCCGAATCACATGACTCGATTCTGATAGTATCAAGCACGAGAAGATAGCATTTATTTGATTTCTGAGTTTGTGAAAACATATTAGGGTCATAGCAGGATGGGCAAGAAGACAAGGTCTCATCAATGCAAACTTCTTTATTGGTTCTATAAGCTACCTTTTACGGTATCGTGATGGGCAAGAATATGAAAACTGTTGACACCTTTACTTTTTTTCACTTTCAATCTATATATATAATGTAATAAATGGCATGCATTTATATCTTTTGATGTAACATTGTTCTTACTTGCTTTCATTTAATTTCAAAGCATTGAAAAATCTTATATTTATATCTTCTCTGGATGCATGATAACATAAATTTGGTTGTACAATTTTTAAAACTTATATGTTTTGCTTAAAGCATTTGCATATAATGATTAATTTTACACACAAAACAAATTAATAAAAGAGAATTAACATTTCATTTTAAAGTTTATGTATTGTCTTTGGATTTTTGGTTTGTAGATTTTTTTTTTTCTTCTAATGTTTGATACGTTGAATAAATCTGAACAAATAAATTATAGCAGGTATGTTGAAAGTAGTTAATATTGTATTTGTATAATAATACCATAGTATACTAAAATAATAATCCAATCATAAACAATGGCTGGGCTTTGTAACAAGGAGAAAATGGGATGCACGTCTGTCTCAAGCACGAACCATGCAATAAATATTGGCCTCCTCCATTACATTAAGTTATCATGTGCTAAATTATAAGTATATAATTCAAATTGAGACTATACAACACAATGAAGTATTATAAGAAAAATCAGCAATTACGAGTTGCAGTTGATCGTGTAAGCTACATGGGGGATTAAGCTAAACTCCAGCCATGTGAGTTTTGGTCTACTTTAATAAACAGTTGACACAAAAAGATAAAATAAAAATTCCAATGGAGTAGACCGACCAAAGATTAGTTGTTAAAAAATTATTGTAAAGAGGAATACGTTGAACATTCACTATAGCATCTCATCTTGAAGTTAAGATCTTTAATATAATTAAAATATTTCAACAATATAATCAGGAACGAGTTTGCCGGATTTCGAGTTTCAACAAAGTAACAATGATCATTTTACTTGAAATGTCTAGAATTGTAAAGCCAGAAAAATGTCATCATATTAATTATTTTATTTTATTGGGTATAATTAAGTTGTTTTTCAGTTTGAGAATCATTGGCAAAATAAATATCAGTTATTTTATTGTGTATGTGTGGAATGATCAAATAATCAAAGATCTTTTTTTTTTGTCTGATTAAAAACTAGACTCTATATTATTATTTTATATCTTGTAGTAGCCAAATAGTTCAATAAGTCTCTTAAGGGGTAATCCTCATAGAGACCACAACACTTGTTGAAGCCAAGGAAAAGCCACATTTCTGCATTTTTCCGGTCATCGGCTTTTTCGCCTGAAAACTTCAAAGGGAAACAGAGGTGTTTGGATTCATAGAAGAGGGAATTTGGGTTTGAAACGGTTTCACACTGCTTTAAAGGTAAAATTAAAAATACATAAAGACCGTTGCTTTGATTTTGTTACTTTAACGTTCTTTTGAAATTTTAAAGTTTCAGACTTTCTCGTGATCGTTATCTCTGAAACTCTGGTATTTTTTTTGAATTTTGTATTTGTTTCTTATTCAGCAAAATTCCGGTGAAATCAACGATAAACTTGTGATTTATAAATTCTCTTTTTCTGCTTTTTGCTTTTTTTTTTTATATAAAAATATATATATTTTTTTATTTTTGTTCTGACTTTACTGTTCTTTGGTCCTTCGAAATTTCACTATCCCTGGTTTCAAATTTCAGATTCCGATTCATATTCTAAAGTTTCTTGATAATCCCAGCTAAAGCTTTAACCTATAATTACATTTCTTTCTGTGTGTTACTCCTTCAGAAGAAACAGATCAAGAAAAAAAAGAAAAAAAAGAGGTTTTGAAGCTTTAAAGATGGAAAATTTATCGACTCCAGATGAAAATGAAGATGCAAGTTATCATCAATCACCTCGAACCATTGACCAAAACGATCAATCAGCAGCAGAAACTCCGGTTTACTCGACGATGAGCATAGATTCCTTTGTGTACCCACGAACTTGTTCAGAGAGTACTTCAGGCTTCTCAGACCAAATAGATGAAACCAACAGCTTCTGTAGTGAAGCTTCTCCTTGTGACTGGCCTGTCCTCATTGAATCTAAGAGCTCCAGATGTCTCAATGGTCTAGAGATGCATTCAGATCAAAATCTTGCTGTCCAAGAAATTTCAGAACCAGGTGCTGTGTTCTTTCTTTCTCTGTTCTCTTTGTTTTTATGAAATTAACATGTATGTTTTTAGATTTGTGCAGAAGTTGATACAATGAAGGAAAGATTCGCAAAACTTCTACTTGGAGAAGATATGTCCGGTAGTGGTAAAGGAGTTTGCACTGCAGTCACCATCTCAAACGCAATTACCAATCTTTATGGTAATGGAGACACCAATCATCAGTATACTCAACTGTATGTAAAATATTCTTAATCTGATGATGCATATACTTTTCTTGTGTTGTTATATGTTTGCAGCTACAGTCTTTGGACAGAATCTGCGGTTAGAACCGTTGGAAACAGAGAAGAGAGCATTGTGGAAGAGAGAAATGAATTGTCTTCTATCGGTATGCGATTACATTGTCGAATTCATCCCTAGATCTCAGAATCTGAGCAATGGAGCTACTGTTGAGGTAAAATAAAACTGTCTAGTCTCCAGAAAATTGTAAAGGAAAAAGAAATGAAAAGAATTTAAACTTTGTTGGACTGTGTTTGTCAGGTGATGGAGAGTAGACCAAGAGCAGATATCTATATCAACTTACCTGCATTGAGAAAACTCGATTCAATGCTTATGGTATATTATCTGAAATCGTATTAGATATATTCATGTATGAATCAAAGGGTGTTGTTTTGATTTTTGTCTTTTGACAGGAAGCACTGGATAGTTTCCAAAACACAGAGTTTTGGTATGCAGAAGAAGGAAGTTTGTCGATGAAATCTGCGCGTTCTGCGACTGGATCATTCAGGAAAGTTATAGTACAGAGGAAAGAAGAGAAATGGTGGTTACCAGTTCCCCTAGTCCCACCAGAAGGTCTGTCAGATAAAGCCAGAAAGCAACTCAAGAACAAGAGAGAGAGTACTAATCAGATTCACAAAGCTGCAATGGCTATCAACAGTAGCATTCTCAGTGAGATGGAGATTCCAGAGTCTTACATGGCAACTCTTCCAAAGGTTTGTTACATTTAAACCAAAACTTGAGGATTCGGTAGAGTCATTTCCATAGCTTTTACATTTTAACCTTTTTGGATGTTTAAAAATTTCCGCAGTGTGGTAAAAGCAGTGTTGGAGATTCAATCTACCGTTTTATGAATAGTTCGGGTCGGTTTTTCCCGGAACAACTCTTGGATTGTCTTAACATAGCATCTGAGCATGAAGCAGTTCAGCTAGCAGATAGAGTAGAAGCTTCGATGTACACATGGAGGCGCAAAGCTTGTCTTAGTAACTCTAAGAACTCATGGAACATGGTGAAAGAACTTATGTCAAACACGGAGCGAACAGACAAGAACTATGCTCTGGCTGAGAAAGCAGAGACTCTGCTCTTCTGTTTGAAACAACGTTACCCGGAATTGTCTCAGACATCATTAGATATATGCAAGATTCAGTACAATAAGGTAAAAACCGAAGAAAGAAAAAAAAGTCTTATTGTAAGCAAAGATTTATTTGATGGAGATTTAATGTTGGTCTCTTTTTGGTTTCAGGATGTTGGAAAAGCTGTGTTAGAGAGCTATTCAAGGGTACTTGAAGGTTTAGCTTTTAATATAGTTGCTTGGATTGATGATGTTCTGTATGTAGACAAAACCATGAGAGGTAGTGAGTAAAATGTTGTAGAACCAACCATTCAGAACATTTTTATGTTTGTTTCACTTCTGTTTCCCTCTAGTGTAAATTTAGATCAAATTAATGTAAAAAATTTGAAACATATGAAAAGATAAACAGCCAAGTTTCCCCCACCCATGAAGTCAGAGAAACTGAAAATCATGCTGAAAGAGAGATAAAAGTGTTGTTCATCAGGAAAGGGCTACATATAAAAATTCTGGGGAATAATAATAATAATTTATAGTGGATAAATAATGGAACAAGAAACTGAGACAATTAATTTCGATTCCCTATATATACAACAGGGCTCCGAACCAGCCATGGGTCCGGGAGGGGATGAAGTGGTGTGACCAAAAGGCAAAAGGGTTAGTTGTTAAAATACAACGACGTGAAGAAGCCACAGACTCGGAGATTGCTCATTAAGACATCCTTCTCCATCTTCAATAAATGATAAAGTCTCAAGGCACCGAAGATCCAAGCCTTTTGCTCTTTGCTTCTCACTTTTCCAGAGCTCTCATGATCATCAAAAACTATGGAAGAGTAGTTTAATTCAGCTGTCATCATCCACTGAGCCAATGTATGTCAGATCAGTCCTTCTGACCCTCACTGCACCTTTCAGCCAACAGGTGGCTCGAGTATTAGACATGTCGCTGCTGTTTGAAGCGTTGATGCTTGATGGACCTGAACTTGTCCCGTCTTCCAGAAGTGTCCATGGGTCAACCACATCGGCGTTGTCTGCTTCTTGTTGTTGTTGAGAAGGCGACAACATTGTCTGCTTTAGCTTTCCTTGCGATCCTGAAGCTCCGGGTTTTGGTACGGCAGGGGAGTTCCTTTGATTGGGTCCAGCAGCAGAAGGTCCTGAGGGTTGAACAAGTGTGAGTGCGGTTGGCGGAACAGAATGTGGCTGGCAAGAGAGAGAACAGCGTTGAGAAGGAAGGAGCACTGGCATTGCTGCTTGGATCCGCCATCTGATTGTGTCTGGTAATTGCATCCGTGCAAGGTCATTCTGCATTAATGATGACAAAAAACAAGGTATTTTTTAGTCGAGAAGATGAACTCTGGAGGATTAACACAGAAAAAAAAAAATACAAACCTGTAAGCTCTCTGCTGCATCTCGATCAAACAAGGTAAAGTCTTTGGATGATTCTTTCGAGGAAGGCCTTGGCTTTAGCCAATTTGGCTGGTGATTGCCTAACAGCCCATGGAGTACAAACAGTAACCGGTCAAATAAGACTTCACTAGAAAGATCTGTCATGGAAGAAGGATCTATCATTGATTCTGTCTCTGCCTTTGATAGGTCACTACGAGGAGAGCATACAGTAGAATCTTCATAAACCACCCTGCTTCCAAGCAGACGAACTATTGTAGATGCAAGTGCCTGTCTTGTGTTCCTAAATGAAGGTTCCCTGCAACAACAATTGACATACAAGAATATTTCTCAGGCTTTAATACGGTTACAGGGCAAGAGCCACTTTATATTAATTTTCAACAAATCTGGATAAACGGAATGGGAGAAAATAAGATAGTAGGGACTGAGTACCCGCAGATGACAGGCAGTAATCTTAGAAGAAATTGCAACCGCAGAGACATAGAAGCTCTCAAAGCAGCAGGGGAGGGCGGCGGCGCAGTGTCAGTAGTGTTGGGTGAAGATCTTCTTGACAAACTAGGACTACCACCACGAAGGCCTTTCCGAGTACTTCCTTTATTTGATGAAACCTCAGACCCAGAAGAAGCACTTCCCATATGCTTGTTGTTTGTTGTACTGCGACTAGTAACTGAACTCAACTGCTGCTCAATATTGCTAAATTGTCTTACCAACTCATTCACAAAGGTACTTCTAGATTCACTAGAGCTTTGGTCTATGCATGGAAGCACTAGCTCAACAAAAGCCCTCTCAGTAGTAATCCCATAGCCAGCACTGGGACTACTCTCATCTAATGCCCGGGGTAAAAGTATCTTTTTTGAACCAGACCCTTCTCCGATCACTTCCCCTTCTTCAATGGAAGTAATTTCCAACTTCCTTTTCTTCCCAGCCTTGTTTGTCGAGATAGGATCAGAAGAACCGAAGTTGTTGCACCAACCCCAAGGTTTCCAGAATTGAGGTTTCGTAGGAAGTCCTTTGCTTTCACCTACTATAATCAGTTTTTGTCTGATTGTTTTTCGTCCAAAAAGAACATCTTGACCTGCTAGAAACCATTCAGCTTGCTTCAACATTGAATCCTCAACCGATCTACCAAAAAGATGAACCACTTCCGAGAAAAATGGGACCGCATCAGGTCTAACTAATAACCTTGTGAGGAGGATTTGAATGAAATTTTTCTCATTCTCAGAGGCATCAGGCTTCTCGGAGGTAGGACAGGAAGATCGTATTGCATCTGTCAAAGGCATATCGTGATTTTCGAGTTTCTCAGTTAGTGCTTGCTCGTTCAGAAGCAGCCTGAGTTCCACCCACTGCCAGTGAAACTTTGCAGGTTGCAGGCAATCTAATAGAGATACGAGCTTGTCCACAAGTTTCGTCCCATTTCCCTGGTGTCTGTTTTTTGCTTCACTAACTCTTTCCTGGGAATAATCAGAGGATGGTACCTTACAATCAATTAGGGAATTTAGGAAAAGACGTGCGCGAAGAGGAGCAAAGGCCACAGATTTCAATTGCATATCGAAACCGTTTGTGTCAACTACAGCGGCAAAGTCAGCATCTGTGGTATCTGCAACTATCAATTCATAAAGTCCAGGGGTATCTCTCAAGCACACGTCCCGGAAAGGAAGGTGCTTGATCACATCATGGATTGCCATTGTCAAAGACTGATAAAGGCGGTGAGTATCTTCATGGATGCTAGAGTTCGAGTTACCACTCAAAACAAACGGCCTCCACAAAACAAAGGCAATAATTGAATAGGCTGGTGGGAAGACCAATTTCAGCGGAAGCATGCGCTGCATACGCGATATAGCTACCACTGACGATTCTCCCACAAGCTCCAAAACCAGCCCTTCCGAAACAGTTTTGCAGTTACCAACAAGTAGTCTGAACCAATGTACATAAACTTCAATAGGGTTATCCACTTTAGAGGCTCCCATGGACCTAGCACTGCCATTAGAACTTGATTTTGAACGCCTTACAAACTGAACAAAATCTAAGAACTCCCTTAGTCTCAGCAGACCCACAAACCTCTCAAGGGTTATGACACCATGTGTGATAGCACCTATAACAAGTGCAGATACAGCTGCAGTAACTTTTGTTGCTCTGTTCAGCGCTATTTTGCCAGTACCGTTGGGCATATCAGTTGTCGAACTGTTTGAATTTGAATCATAAGCTTCAGGAGACAGCTGATACTGAGCCCGGGATCCCTTCCCAGGTGCAAAAGCTCCAGCAAGAGCAGTGGAACTTTCTGTTGCAAGCGCTATTTCAAACACTTGACTATGACGCTCTCCAAGAGATTCCTTCAAAAGGCACAAGCACGCTATATGGATTTGCAAAATGTACCGGGCAATATTAGATGCATCTACACCAGCTGGATGGTTCAGATAAGCATTTCCCACAGAGAAATCTGAAATCCTTGCCATTGAAAGGCCAACACTGTTAATAATCGCTGAAACAGCAGAAGAAACCAAAGCGGGATCACCCTCTTGAGCTGCACCACCAGTCTGTCTCATGCACTCCGTCACTCCAACTACAATTTGTTGAGCAACCTTATACCCGTCGTCATTTTTTTCAGCAAGTGAGGCTTTCATATTACCAGTACCAATGAGTTTTCTCAGATAATGAGTTGCGTCTTCAACATGTCGGTGCACAACATCCCGCATATTCACACCCGCTCTCGGAGGACGTATACCACTGATTTTTTTACGTAAAAATTCATCTGTATTATCTCCTGGTGGAACCCCAAGTGGTATTCCATACTCGCCATTTCCCGATCGGGTATGATCAAGTTCAGAAAGAAGCCTCTTTTCGCACGTTGCTTTGAAATTGTTATGCCATTCCACTACACTGGGAAGACTTCCATATCTTTTCATAATATAGCGAGCATAAACTAAGGCTGCTGACCCCGAGATCTTTCCGTTACTGGACATTAGTGATGCAGCACGGGTCATCAAAGCTGTCATGGCCTCAGGAACAAGATCTGCTGAAAGTAGAACGTTTTCATACCTGAAAGAATTTGATGATACAAACCAATTATATGTCGAGATATACATCGTCAAAACATGAGTAAATTTACTAACTGAACGGAATGTAAAACACTACCTCCTGAGTGATGATACTAGAATTGCTTCCCCCACTTCACACATGTTATTTTCAACATTTCTTGGCGCAATAGGGTTCCTACCACTCTGAACGGTATAACTTGGGCTATTGCTGGCCTTTGGCAATAACCAAAGAAGAAATTTAATCACCGAAACCAAGTCAAGAGAGAGATCCATGATATATAGTATGGAAGATAGCTTGTCTACCCCAAACTTCCACCTTATTGTGTTCTTCTCTTGAAGAAGAGCACCTCTACTGAATTGCCCAACTTTTGCACCGCTCTTTTCAGACTCTTCAACAAGTTGTCGAACCATAGTTGTAAGCCAAACAGCAATGGACCGCTTATCAACAAACTGTAGCTGCTTCAAAGAGTTTCCAACAGATACAATATCCACAGGAGTAGAAGTTCTGAACACATCAACCACCTTGTGATTTTCTCCTTCCACTCCAGGGCCATGATGAGGACAGCTTACTTTATCATCACACACATGACTTGTTGACGCGCCCTGGCTACCTTCAATCCTAGCAGCTTGTAGTTGAGCCAGAGACTGAGTTTTACGCGCCATCTTTTGCCTACCTCGTGGTACTTGTTTAATCAACTCTATCGGAGGATCAACCTTCAGAGAAGGCTCTAGATTTTTTGATCCCTTCTTGATCCACCAGTTGTCTTCTTCATCTGATGCAACTGGTGAATTCCCTTGATAGCAAGAGCTCTTTTCATCATTCATTTTTGGTCTTTTTGCTCTTCTACAGTCTTCACACCCAGGTGTAGCTTCTGGCTGATCCAACTTGTTATACACAGATCCACTTGATCTTTTAACACTACTTTCATCTCGCGATGGATTTGTCACACCACATGACATACCCGGAAACTGCAGCAGAGCTGATATGCGCTCTTTTAGTTCCTCAATATCCACCCTGCTCTTGGTATGTTTCCGAAGTCCCTCATTACCGACTGTAGCATTACGTGTTCTTGACAAATCAAAAGACGGAAGGGAAGTAGGATTTTTCTTTGGCTTCTGATCTGACAGATGTAAATTATTCAAATATTTACCTTTATCCACAAGCAACTCTCGAAGAAGAAGGCGCCTTTCATTTGTATAAGTTCTGACAGCCTCAGAGAGCTTGTCTCCTCCTAAGAGTTGTGCTTCCTCTAAGATGTCATGTACAAAACACCCAGGCAGCTGTTTCAATATGTGATGATGCCTCATTCTCCTCTCAGAATCAACAGCAGGTTGAATGACATCGATCATCCCACTAACTATGAGTTGTCTCACGTATGCTATGGGGTTAAAGAGTCCAGAACGTATTAGTTCAAAAACAAGTAGCTGCAAACGCTTCGCTCCTCCCCTGTGTACTTCATGCTGATCAATCCAACAAACTATGATATCATGTAATGGGCCCGGACTTTCGAATGCATCCATCTTACTGCTAGTTTTAGTAACACCAAGAAAAGTGCTGCGACGGATCTTTCCCTTGCGAGTTGAGAATTCTCCACCAAGAATCTTTTGCTTCAGAAGCTGAATAACTAAATACACCTGAGAACAATCTTTTCTGCCAGAGAATTTGATATCTTTAGGCACACCGGTCCGGAAATCTCTGAAATCACAGGTTGCCCATTCAATAAGAAAAAAAACGGAGCAAACAAAGGATGTGCTTATTGCCCCAATCCATCTAAGGGATGATCTTAAGCATGGACTGACTTCAGCAATCCATGTCTCATCAACAGCTTCATTGCAAAGGTCTTCAAAGAGATAACAGTAAGCAGCTTGAATATCTCCATCTGAGAGAGCTTTATCCAAGGCCTGAACAGCTTTAGCCATGTTATGTTGAGAATAACCAGCGCTAGCTACCTTTGCCAAATCATCTGCACTTCTTTGAATGGTTGAAATAGTATAATCAAAAGAAAGGAACTCAAAACGGGAATCAACTCCTCTCCCTTGAAATTGGGTAGAAGACTCTACAGAATTACTTCGCAGCTTTTCCAGATTCTCATATGCCTTTGATGCATAGCTCGCTTCAGTGGGTCCACTTGCTGCTATGGAGGGAGGTAGAGGGAAGCAATCTGAAGCAACAAATGTGTCGGGTGCAGCAAGTACCAAATAGCGAACCATCTCAATTAGAGCAGAGAGAGTATAAGCCCTTCGAGAGTTATCGACAAGATCAGATCCACCAGGAGCAGGTTCCTGGATGAAGCGGACAGCAATAGCTACAAGACTCTGTACATATGTCTGAGAGAGTACAATGCTCTCTAAAACACCATACACAATGGGAAGTAACAACTGCAAAATTTCAAAGACCTCTTTTTCCTGCAATCCACAGAAGGGAAAATCACAAGACTGAAGAAAAGAAAATCCATCTTGAGTTAACAAAATAATCTAGCAGCATACCTGCAAGAGCCTGAGAACCCAATCTACAATGAGATTAGGAAAAAGAAGCCCTTCAGCATGGTGCCACTGTAGAAGACGCACCATATACCACCATTTAAAATGCAAAGATGTTTCCTCGCCGTAAAGGCTTGCTGATGCTGGACTACTTTTTTGCATTGCTCCTGTATAGAGCATCTGTGGCGACCTATCTCTAGTTTGCTGAGCAGGATATGAACTATTCCGTGACAAAAGTTCATCTAAAAGGTTTTGCAAATATTCAATAACATCTTTTGTCCATTGCTCACATCGAGATGCTTGTGTCTTGTCAGGTGTTCCTGAAGAAAGAGCAGCAATACTAGGTCGCACCTGCAAGTTGGAAGCAAAAAAAATTGATATCCACCAATACCCAGAGAAATCAGTTAGCGACAATCAATTATTGCCCACCAGCTTACCTGATTAAGATACGTCACTTTTATAAACCAAGTAGCTCTTAGTAGTGGGACATTGTTCCTTATAAGGACTTCAAATAAGGTTTTTCTTCTATATCCAGGAATGTTATCAGCCAAAGAGCGCAGTCGTTTGTGCTGTTGTGATAAACTCTGAGAAAAAAATGAGAGGAAGATTGAGTTAAGCATTCTACTCTAAGAGGATCTAATACATGTGTTATCAATTGATCAGAATTATCTAAAGATTCATGAAGACTTGAATGTTAAGAAGTTTAGATGGGGTACCTCGATCCATTTTTTCTTTGTCTCCTCCCCACAAGATCGTTGTTCTGGAAATCCAGGCTTACTTAGAAGCGAACCAGAGAGAGGCACCCCATAAACCTGACCAGCCTGCCATTTAAATAGGGCGATTATAAATTATAAGCAAAATGACTGGGACTGAAACCCTGAAACTCTGCATAAAGAGCACATTCTAAATTGAACGGAATGGAGTCTGAGAATCTCTTAATTACCTTGCGCTTTAGCGCACGAGACTCATTGATAGCTCTTTGACACTTTCTGACAGACTGCGTATAGAAATTGAATTTAGTTCATATGATTCACAAATGAACTCCAACAGAGATCAAGAATGTAAGGGAATAAACACTTTCTATCTCTCTAGTAACATACCTCTTTGCACTTTAGGACAACAGGCTTTGAGAAAGTATGGACCTGGCTCAATATAATTTCATCGGCTTCCTAAAAAATCCACAGGCAAAGAATCCCAGTTAGATGGATAATAAGGTGACGAAAACTAGTGGAATACGGAATTAAAAACTCTAATATCCGATAAGATGAATCTTAAGTTGTAAATATCCCACGGAACTACATTGAAGATCACTACAATCTGTCGAGCTACAATGAAAATTTCGCCTCAGAAGACACTGTTCCGCTATTGTAGTTCAGCATCTATAGTATATAAGTTATAACGTAGACAGGTCCAACTTAACGTCATTATATCTATTGCAAACATGTCGATCAATTATGTTTTCAAAAAATTTATATAAACAAGAAAGCGTAAATAACTTCCGTTGAACGCACCTTAAGTCCATCAACAGTTTCTTTGTATCCAAACTGAACATACTCTTTGGTCAGATTCTCTTCGGGAGAACCTGATGTTGGAGGATGAAAATCAGGCGGTCCTAGTCTGCAATATTTTGAAGGAAAAGTATAAATCATCTAGGAAAGTAAATTTCAAGTGGACCAACTTAATTTACTAACAAGAGTTACGACGATTTAGCCTTGCGGAGATAATATTGAAATCCGAAACTACAAATCCTAACCAGCAATAGTCAGGATCAACTATAATAGATACATCCAAAAACTAAACTCGAGATATGGTATAAGAGGAATTACCGGGAATTCAGACCGTCCTTTTCACACTTCAACTTGTAGGGTGTCAAGGGTGATGGCCTCCTGCAGTAAAGAATGTAACCACACGTCTTTAAAGTGTATCAATATATAAAATTGCTATGCAAGGACTTGGTTCCAACAACATGCCTGGAGTTTAGAGAGTAGTTTCCAATGGAAGAGGAATCAGCTCGTCCTGAGTCCCTAGCGGATGCACTACCTATGGCGCTATTGTTGACTGCACTAGTGCAGTTGGTAGTATGATACCTTTGCATCTCTCCAGACTATAACCGGCATACTGGTTCTGACATCAATAGACCACAATAAACTCTAAGAACTAACCCACATTCTAACACCATAAGGGACTTTTTCATGCACTTCCACTTTTATTTTGCAATTTCTCCTTACAGCATAAATTTAGCACTTAAGTCAGTGCAACCCCATGGATGGAAGTAAACCCTGAAACATAAAAGTATCCCCAGCGTTGAACCGACACTGAACTCATAAACACGAACAATAAAAACAGGAAAGGAAACACCATAACCCTATGAAAATATGTATTCACGAAAAGTTTGGAGGGTTTGGGGAATCTTGGCTTTAAAATCAAGCTACGAGATTCAATTTTTTGAAACAGTAGAACAGATCAGCTTTGTAAAACAAAGCATTAACCTTACCTAGCAGTCTATGGTATAAACTCTCTTATAAATTCCAGCCTGAAACTATCCCCTATAAAGTTCTGAGCATAGCATAACACAGATTCCAGCTCAAAGACACATAAACTAAAGCTATAAGGACAAACAAACGTGATGTTGAGTAAATATAAACAAACCCTAATTAAGCAACCAAAGTAGAAGAGAATACATATGAAGGTCAGGGAGTTCAATTTATGAAGTAACGTTTCTAAAAACAAATACAGAATCGGAATTAAATTTGCAAAAAAGTAATGATTCGCAGCTAAATACAAAAGAGAAGAAACAAATCCAGATAGCAGCAGAATCACAAAATCGAGCTAGGGTTTGAAATCGGAAACTAACCAATAGGAGCTGAAGATGAGCACCCCCCTAAAGCAAAGTTAGGGTTTTGACAGCAAATTCCGCGAATTGGACCGATACAAACTCGGAGATTCGGAGAATCCAAGGAATCTGAAGCTCGGAGAAATTGAGGGTTTCGAACAAAAAGGGAAATCTAGAGATTCAGAGATTTAAAGACGAAGAAGAAGCAAAGAGTCTTGGGTTTCGTTTCAAACTTTGACTCTTTTTTTAATTTCTTCTTCTGCACTTTTGGGTGTAATGACGACGAATGCTTCCTTTTCGCACAGATTTTGATTCCGTAAATTCGGAAGATGAAGAAGAAGAAGAAACAAGACCCAAACAACAAAAGACCAAACACGAATCGATTAGAAATATAAATAAAAGAAGCAGCAACAACAAACTCTTCTTCCGATTGATCGATTCAATTCGATCTAAACACACACTCTTCTGGTAAGAAAATCTTAACCTTTTCCTCTACGTTTTTCCCCTTTTGCCCTTGATTTTCTTCCCTACCTTCTCTCTTATGCACTAGGGGTAATATCGTCAATTCGCATTTATTGAGAGTAGTTTGATATGATGGTGGATGGATGCAACAAGGGTTTCGTCTTCTCAAACCATTTTTCTTTTTCTTCCTTTTTCGGATTTACTTGAATTTTTATCTTTTGATTTATATTTTTTCAAAGGAATGTTCTGTATAGTTTTAGATTTTTTATTCCATTTTGGCAACAGTTTAGAGATTACTCTTCATATAAGGTAGTTTTGAATTATTTTTTTCTATTTTCATAGGTGAAAGTAGTAATATTCATATTATAAAGTAAAATGGTTAGTTTTTTAGTTTTTTATCCGTTTAAATACCTTTATTCCTTTTATTATTCCGCATTTTGTTGCATGTAATGATACAACTTTATTATATATTATATATATATTTTGTGTTTTTTGTCGACATCATTTACAACGTTACTCCGGTTCAAAAAACCAAACCGAAAACTAGTATTTTTTTTAATCATCCGAATTATTAATTTTTATTACAAATTATTGAGAGATTTGTTAGATAGACGATTCTACGAGGATCAAGTTAACCGACTCTTATAGATCCACCGTTCTACTTGTTCAAAGCGGAAGATCTCTTGTAATGTTGTTTTCTGTTAATCTGCATAATTATTAATAAATTGTACTCCCTCTGTTTTTTAAAGAGTGTCGTTTTCACTCTTTGCACACGAATTAATAAAACATATTAAAAGTTCTATTATGCCCCTAAAAATAAATTGACTGTTCATATTCTTCTTTGCTTTAAGGTTAAATTCGGTATTTAGTATTAAAAATTTTATTGGAAAATGAAAACGACACTCCTTGTGAAACAAAAAATTAAGTCTAAAACGACACTCTTTAAGAAACGGAGGGAGTATTAACTTGATTTTGAATCTCTGACTTTCTAATGTAGAAATATTAATGAATCCTTGACACTTCCAAAAAAAAAAAAGTTGTATTTTTCTTATTTATAAATATATTTTCATTAAATTCTACCAACAAAACATCTTATTTAAATCTATAACCATATATAATTCATTTAGTTTTTCTTAAATCTTTTTAAAATCATCTTTATCAGGTGTACTATCTATTGTGTCCACATAACCATATCCCATCACAAAAAAATTGTAATTCACTGAGTAGGGGCATAAAGTGCAAAAACAACTACAAACATTATCCAAAACTTTATATATACATGTATATATATCATGATCCTTTTAGATTCCATTTCTCCATTGCATCAAAATCTCTAGAGATTTTGTTTTGTTCTTTCTCTTTACTAGAAACTCCACATTCCTTTGAAACATTATCTAGTTTAGAATTTACCATGTCCTGTTATGTTATCAACTAACCATTCTTATATGTTGCTGTATTTTATCAAGAAAAAGACTTTAAAATCATCACCAGTTTATACTAATCCAGAGTACACACTGTAGTTGCGTCAACTTCTCTGAAATATTACACACAAANTTGCGTCAACTTCTCTGATGAAATATTACACACAAATAAATCAATGAAACCGAAATAAAAAACAAACACTATCACATCTCTCTCCATCTTCACACACAAACACACTCATATTCTATGTTACATATATAATCTAAAAAGAAGAAGAGACTTAATGGTCCTGTCTTTGAAAGTGATTCTATAATGACCCCACCACTAATACTTTCTGGTCTGGTCTCGTCTTGAAAGGATCTTATCTCTTCTCCCTCTCACCCAGCACTCTCTGAGTGTTATTGTCTTGAGTAATACAAAGTATCTACATGGTTCTCTGCTAATAAAAGTTAGCATTGGAGATAGTGAGACTATGTTCAGATCTTGCAGTTGTCTCTCAACAATGGCTTTGTCCTTAGTAAGAGAGTTTTTCCACCTTACAATGACCTTTACAGACAAACGATGTCCTCATCTGTCTTCACTTCAACTGGAACTAGAGAGTGCTCAGTGTTGTTAAGACAGTTGAGGGTGAGCTCTTCAAGTAATTCCTCGAGAATCAGTTCACTAGTCTCAAAGCCAATGCAGTCAATGTCACATCTGATGTCTAACCACTTTCCAGCTCTAGCCATGTCTTTTCTAACTATTTGGTCCAACGCGTGAGGAAGTGGCAATGCCACGAGATGCCAGTAGACCGATTCTTGAACCTGGTGAATAATGCTTTTGACGCTGGAGAAGACTCGGATCCTTGGTGTAACAAACGAAGCCCATGGAGGGCAACAGCAGAGCTCCATGAGAACTTCGTTGATGCAGTCAAAGAGAAGCTCATGGTCAGGACAAATCTGGTTTGGGAAGAATGGTATGTTGCTGATTAGTGATGGTTCAAGAAGCTGGTCACAGAATTGTGCCTTCAGATAGAGCTCTTCAAAATCTGACTCTACTGCGTCCAAGACTGACTTCACATACTTAAACACCCATTCTTTGTCACTTGTGATGGTTTGGACAGAGCTCTCTCGGTTGTTAGCTGTAGAATCTTTGTCATCGAAGTGGATACACCAAGGTTGCACCTGCCCTTCGTCTGAGTAGTAAAGATGAGTCAATGTTTGCTCAATAAGGAAAAAAATGAAGTACGAGAATCTGAGTCCAGTAGGAAATATGAAATCCTTGATAACATACCAGACTGAGATCGTATTCTTGCTGGACTTATATCATCTTCAATGAAGATAGGCTCAAGAACTGATATTGGACTTGACCACTCCGGAAAATCAGTATTAGCTGACTTGCACTCCTCAGTTTTAGCTAAACAGTGAGATGGTGAGGCTGAGGAAGACAGTGGTGGTTCGCTGTCCCCATGAGAAGTCTTTAGAAGAAAAAATAAAGCAGCAAAAACGTTTAAAATCTTCACCAGTTTCTTCATTTCGGTGTCATGATAGAAACATAGTATCATATTGCTAAATCAAAATGACTTGCCTGTGGTGAGATTCTACCATCTTTTTCTTCATTATGAGCTTCGACTTTGGATAAGTCATCAACCACACTAGAGCTTGTTTCCTCTGGAACTATAACTATCTCTTTGGCAATTATTACATCATCTGCAGAATCTGTAAGATTGGCTGGTTATTAAACAAAGTGAACAAAGAGAGCCTCAGAATGGGAAGAAAATATAATTACCCGCAGAAGAGATTTTATCTTCGTTAACAGTTCCATCCTCAATGTCAACACTTTTTTCAGTAGGTTCACTAGCTGTTGGTTGGAGAGACTCGGTAAGATTTTCATGCTCTTTGCTTGGATCGCACACCTGAATATCAGCATTTTCCTTCACATCCTCTGGTTGGCTTGCATGAGTTTCTTTCTTGACGTTCACAAGATTTATGAAATCCGCTGAAGCAGACTTCCTGTGTGAAGTTGAGCTCTTATCCCATCTTCTTCCTGGGCTGCTTAAAGGAGACAGGTACTCAGGAAAGGAGAGAATCCTTCCTAGTGATTTTTGGACCTGTCTGCTCGTGGAGTTCGAATCAAGATCTCCATTGTTTAACATCTCGGAAAGATGTTTTTTGGCCTCTGTATAAATATTGGATACCTTTCGCTTTTTATCATCTTCATATTTCTCTTGTAAAGCTTTATGAGCTTTCCTTTGAGGTGTTGAAGGTTTAGCCATCCGTTCGAGAAAGAAATGATCTTTAGTTGGAACATTTTTCGGAAACCCTTCCCCGAATCCCCCTTCACGCTGCATTCCCGGTTGCTCCTTTCTGATTGCATGTTTTAGCTTCCTCTTGATCTCAGAANTAAAGCTTTATGAGCTTTCCTTTGAGGTGTTGAAGGCTTAGCCATCCGTTCGAGAAAGAAATGATCTTTAGTTGGAACATTTTTCGGAAACCCTTCCCCGAATCCCCCTTCACGCTGCAGTCCCGGTTGCTCCTTTCTGATTGCATGTTTTAGCTTCCTCTTGATCTCAGAAAGAAAGAAATGTGAACTGTTTCTCTCGTTCTGCAGTTTGTTTCTCATCAAATGAGAATCAGGAGACGAATGACGGCTGTTTCCTGTGTCTGGACTTGAAAAACTTGCTGATCTTGGCTTCAGAATAAAAATCCGGTCTGAAGCTTCACATTCTTTGTCATCAGTCACCTCTTGTGGTGTATCCTTCCTCCTGAAAAAGCTAGACCATTTCTTATCAGCAAGAGAAGATTGTTCTGATGCGCCGGTTATCTCAAACAAGCTCAAGCTTTCTTCTCCTTTCTGACTTTGAATATCCCTCGGCACAAGTATCTCTGGATCTTGTAGAAGTTTGAGAAACAATTCCTCGTCCGATCCCAGAATCTGAAACACTTCCATCAAATCCTTAGATGTCAGGATTTCACTATTTTCTCTGGGACGGTTCCCATGTAAAAGCTTCTGACTAATTAAAAACTTGACCAACTCTCTCAGTTTCTCTTTATTATCGTCGTGTTTGTAGTTCACTGATCCGCTCTTTGCACGGCTTGTACTTCTGCGATGAATCTCAGAATAGAACTCTTCAATCATGTTATCAATGTCAAGACTCTTTGTAGAGCCATTATCCTTCTGCTTTCTATGACGAACTCCAGGCTCTTCACTGTCAACTATGTTTAGATGGCTAAAATTATCGCAGCTATTCTTGCGAGTCTTGTTTTTCTTCCTATGGTTTTTCCTTCTTCTTCCTTCAAGTTCAGAGTCTGATAACTGTCCTGCTTCAGCATTCTCCCTCTGCTTCTTGATTTCCTTATCGTTGAACAACTCTTCTGCTATGAGTTTCTTTACACTTGGCTTTATGATCGTAATTGTGACATTGCGTTCTTCATTAACCTTAAAACAGTTCAAGGAACAAGTAGATTAATCTACATGATAATTTCATGAAAAATGATCATTTAATGATGTTTCCAGTAAAGGTTAAAGCTTACANATCTGCTTCTTGATTTCCTTATCGTTGAACAACTCTTCTGCAATGAGTTTCTTTACACTTGGCTTTATGATCGTAATTGTGACATTGCGTTCTTCATTAACCTTAAAACAGTTCAAGGAACAACTAGATTAATCTACATAATAATTTCATGAAAAATGATCATTTAATGATGTTTCCAGTAAAGGTTAAAGCTTACATGGGTTTCTTGAGCATCTCTGGACTTGTCAANCTTACATGGGTTTCTTGAGCATCTCTGGACTTGTCAAGCTCATTTTTCCTAGGATTTGGATTTCCACCAACTGGAATAATTTGACATGACTGTTAACCAAAACAACTCTTTTTCAACTCCCCAAAAACAAGCAAGCATAGAGATATGATGATTGTTACCATGCTTTTGGTCCAGAAGCAGCTTGTGAGCTAGTGGTCCATGGCGGAAATTAAACATATTCATAAATCCCCACATGCAGCCTAGCTGATCCCTTTCCTGTCGTGCAGCAGCACGTCGTTGAGTTTTCTTCGCCATGGCTGGCTACGGTACTCAGCCTTCCCTAATCTTTCTTAACTCCTCTAATGATGTGCCTTAATAAAAACTGCAGAACAACAACAAAACTGTTAAGCAGCAATATATTATCGAGTCAAGTTATAAAAATTAATAATTGTACTTATGGATGAATACGTTACTTAACAACCTCAGATCCTTGAGAAACAAACAACAAGGCCAAAAATTTCCACAATTAGACTTACTGACTTAGTAAGAAAGAATTATCCTTGTAAAACACTACAATGGGATTCTTGAAGAATAAATTAACCTAAGAAGTAAAGGATCATCTACCAGTTCCCCAATCCAAATCAAGCTCCTTTCACAATTAAATAAACTAATGTTGTGATTATTGTAACACAAAGAAAAGTAAGAAGACAACAAAGATTGATATACAGAAGAAACAGAGTCCATTACTTATGGAGCAAAATCAGATACCTTTCCCTATTGAAAGAGACAGCAGAGGAAAGTACAAGAAAGTACCTTAGATTCCAAACTTCACTGAAGGGCAACAAGGATTGTTTGTAGCTAGATTTCATCTGGTTTAGTTACGTTTGAGCAAAGCCATAGAAATCTTTTTAAAAACTAGTGTTACAAGTTGAAGCAGAAGTAATTCTGAAACAAAACTTTCTTTTGATGCCAAGATTCTCTCTAAAACCAGCTTTGATCGCCGGACAAAACGGTAGAGAAAGAAAGAAAGGAAGAAGAAATCTTTCAAGGCAAGGCGAGAGAAGAAGACGTCAAGAGATTAAACTAAGCAAAATGAAAGCTTCAGAGACTCTTAAAAACTTTAAAACAGAGGGACAGGCTTGCGTATCTATTTCTTTATGCTCCAATCTCTAGCCACATTGTTTGATTCTGACAACTTTACCAGGTTTTGTCTAGAAAACCAAGCTTCTGTAATGATAAGATCAAATCAAAGAGAAAAAAGGGGAAAAAGGCCTTTGATCATGAATCAAAAATCTAGCTTCCAGTTTTCCAAAAGGTTGATGAACAACCCAACAAGGGAAAAAAAAACTTTATTCTACAGTTCAACATTCAAATAAAGAGAAAAGAAAAGATAATAAGACTCTTAACTTTCTCTGTTGGGTGGGCATCTTTTGACAAACAAGAGAAAGAGAAATATTAAATCGAGTGTCTTATCTATCAATGACCGACAAAACCATTAGTTTTCATGGAGGATTCTTCTCTCAATTGGGGAAAAGCAAGAGAGAGGGAGAGTAAAAGTGGAAGCTTTATGCCAATATTACAACCACAACGTCGTGGAGGAAAAAAAGAAAAGAACTTTGAAATGGGCCCATCTGTACAGAGAGAAGCTTTAGATAGAAGAAAAGTATTTTGCAGAACTTTCAACAGCCATCATCATTAGCCTCACCAGTAAATAATTGAGATCTCTGAAAGCTCTGAATTTGAGACATGGCAGTGAAGTGAGGGAGATTGTCTCGGGAGAATGATGCCCTGATGCAGGCTGTTGAAGTGAAAAGATTGGGGGTCATATTGTGACAATTAGAGACTAGAAGGATAAATTATAAATAAATAAAAAACAGATAAGGAAGAAAGAAGAAGTAAGTGGCGATGTAATTGGTGGTTAGGGCTTGGCTGTGTGTGCTTATGGGAAATGGAGACCACGTAATTATTTCATTGACCAACTCTTTCATCTCCTAACGACGACGTTTTTTCTTATTGTCTTGTCACTCTCCTATGTGTTGGGGGCGTTAAACCAAATCCTAACCGATTTTAACCAACCAAATTAATTCTTTTTCTTTTTATATAGATAGATAATAAATTAAAAGACAAGATATATATTAGCAATAATTTGTATTATACTCTTCAACAAAAATTATATACAACTTTGAACACGGTAAAGTTATTTTTTAGGTATTTAACTTTATTAGTTCAACTCTATTTAGGAGGAATGATTTATGTTTTAGATATGTTAATCTCAACTATCGACTTCAGATATAATTTTTTAAATTTTTAATAAATTTGATCACATTTGGACGATCCATTAATCAAATTCATATATTTACAGAAGAAGTGACTTAATCTCAGATGTGATTGTTACAAGTGCCACTTAACTACAATCAGTTCGTAAAAAAACGAAAACGTATATGCTAAATGATTGAAACTTTCACAACTTTTTAAAACTAACATTTGAAAAAAAAGGAATTTAAATTCAATTTTCCAACTCAATTTGGAACCAAATTGTGTAACATACAAACATAAATTTTAAAGATATTCCATCTTGGGGAGACTAAATTGGTTAAAAATATTCAGTGATCTTATGTTGGTCATATCAAATAGTTAAAAAAGAGCTATAAAACATAGAGTAATTTGAATTAAGAAACTAGTGTGGATTAAATAAAACTTGGAGCAACTTGGATTTAAAGTTTCATTTAAGCAAACTTATATGTGGGGTTTAACAAAATTATATGTGGGGTTTGCTGATAAAGTGGAGCACTTTAAAGAAAATGGTCCAACGGAAATAATTAGCTCGCATTGTCTGATTCATCGATGGCATTGCAAAAGTCGAAACCATATGTTAAATCAGATTTAATCGAATGGATCTTGACCATGGATCAGTTAGTTCCATTGAGGTTCTTTAAAGCAACTTAGTTCAGCCACGGACGATATAGAATTATATATACAGTATGTGTGTATACGAGTATCAGGCGGATGTGTGTACATATACAAAAAACCACTCACAGTTATCAATCAATACCCCACACGATAATGCGCACGCGCACAAAAGTGTGTATATATACGACATTGTTTTTTGGACATTTGGAACTTATCGACCGACAAAATAGATATGCACATAAACTTGGTCCCGATAAGAAGGTTATGGTGACAATGCGAGATATTTCATCATCTAAGAGCATATCCAATCAGCCTAAGGCCATAAAAAAAAATATATTGACGAATCAGGTTAAAATAATAAAACTCCCGAATGTTCATGAAAAAACGATTAGGGTTATCAACTTCGTTTTGTAATTTTATTTCGATCTAATCGGATTTGTTTTTTTTTTTTTTTATTCACAATACTTTAATCAAGCTTCAAAGATAGATAAGGAACAACTCTGAAAGTTGATGCAGAGATTGAGTTTCAATCTGGGCAAAGATCTTCAACCGATTGAACTGTCTGAAGAAACTAGGCATCGCAATAAAAGAGAGAATCGCTTGAGCCTGATAGTTTGTGGGCTTAATCCTCCTCAACAAAACCATAACGGGATGAGAAATACTTTACCCAAAGCCTGGGGTTTGCACGACAGAGTCCAATGTCAGATCCACGATGACGGTACCATTCAATTCTTTTTCACTGCTGAGCACCATCTTCTCTCAGTGCTAGAACAAGGTCCCTGGAACTTCAAGGATTAGATGGTCATCACTGACCAATGGACGCAAAGGTATAGTCCCAATTACCTTCAAACAATCACCTTTTGGATCCAAATTTTGGGTCTATATAATGATCTACGCAATTCTATGATGGTTAATGAAATTGGAAGAGATATGGGGGAGGTTCAGGGAATACGTATTGTAGAGCCATTTAAAGACAACAAATCTGAAGTATGGGTAAGGCTTAAGCTGGATGCATCAAAGGCGCTCGTTTTTAGTAGATATTTGCAAGCAAATACAGGAGGAGAACCAATTTTACTCAGTCTGGTTTATGATAAATTACGAAGGTATTGCGGCCTCTGTGGTTGTATGAATCATGAAGATAAAAATTGTCCCAATATCCCAACACATCAGGTTGCTACTGTAGAAGCCTCCAACAATCAACAACAACAAGTTCATGCCATGCAACAAGATGAGGCACAATCTTCGCTTATGGTTCACCATACGGATGAAAAAGGAGCTGCAAGTGATCAACAAAGTAATCCATTTCTGAAGAACACCAGGATCATGAGTTTGAAGAAGAAACAAATCATGACCCAATTGGATTTATACGAGTTATACCTATGGAGTCTCACTTTATGGAAACAGAGCCTGCTGAATTTATCTCCAAGGAAGTGGGATCTTATTCCAGACAAAGTCCATCTCTCAAAAGAAAAGCTACTGATCAAGATGATCATGAAGATCATGTACCTACAGTAAGACAAAGAACTTCAGAAGAGTTTTGTGAAGATGGTTTGGTGGTTACCCTTAAACCACTACTGTCGCCATGAGGATCTTGCATTGGAATTGTCAGGGACTGAGAAACTCCCTGACAATTCCATGCCTTCAAAATACCATGAAGTTTTCTAAACCTGATATTCTGTTTCTCACTGAAACTAAAACGCTATGATGTATTATCTAAATTAGCTACAAATTTAGCCTATTCTGAATTTTTTGTTTTGTCNCAAAATACCATGAAGTTTTCTAAACCTGATATTCTGTTTCTCACTGAAACTAAAACGCTATGATATATTATCTAAATTAGCTACAAATTTAGCCTATTCTGAATTTTTTGTTTTGTCGGCTCAAGGACTGAGTGGTGGAATGGCTATTTTTTAGGGTAGTAATGTAGATATTTATTTTGTCCAACCTCCTGAATTGAATCTTACTGAACTGATAGTGACAGGGGAGGATAGGAATATTTTTTGGTTGAGCAATATATATGGTAATCCTATAAGAAAGTTTAGAAACCACTTATCGAGGAAATTAACTCATCTTGCAGAGTCTGGGTTTTTATCAGGGTTATCCAAGATTAATTTTGAGGGATCTTAATGATATTAAATCAAATGCAGATGAGAAGCTGGGAGGAGTTACAAGATCAGAATACACTTTCAGGCATTTCAGAAAAATGCTTCAAGTCTTTGGGCTTAATGACATCAAAACAATTGGAGGAGTTTACACTTGGATAAGAAAACGTTGTAAGCACAACATCAAATCCAGAATAGATCGTGCATCAGCAACTTCAGACTGGCAATATCTTTATCCATATGCTTATATGCAATTACTTCATTGGGGTGCATCATGTCATAGGCCTTTGCTACTTCATACAGACCAAAACAGAGGTAAAGGTACTCATCTTTTTAAATATGATCCAAGATGGGGATTAAATTTTCAAGTTAAGCACAAATTGGTAAAGACTTGGAGAAATTATTGCTCTCATCTATCAGGTGAAAATTTTATGCAAGCCCTTTGAAGATGCAGGAGAACACTCTCACAATGGAAAGCTCGGAATTCAACAAATTCCCAAAGGAATATAGAAAGCCTTCAGCAACAACTTCATTCAGAGTATGCTTCTGTTAACCCCAATTACTCTACAAAATCTAACATTCGTGAGAAGCTTGCTGCTGAACTTAGATTAAAAGAGGAATATTGGAAATTAAAAAGTAGAATACAATGGCTGCAATGTAGAGATAGAAATACAAAAGATTTGCACGCTAAAACAAGGCAGAGAAGACACTTCAACATGATAGTCAGTATAACAAATGATCTTGGTCAAGTGCATTTAGATGATCATGGTATTCAGAGAACTATCTTGCACTACTTTAATTCCATTTATTCCTCTGATTGTAGTTCCAGTGTGGATGAAGTACTAGGCAAAGTCAGACCAAGAGTTACTGATGCCATTAATGAAGATCTCACAAGGCCCATAACAGAAGAACTTGATCATGCCATCCAATGCATGCACAAGGACAAAGCCCTTAATCCGGATGGACTGACAGTTAGTTTTTACAAAGACCATTGGAGCACAATCAAAACAAGTGTTTTTAAATTCCTTAAAATTTCTTTGAAGACAATAAATTTGATCCCTCTATTAATCACACTCATATCTATCTTATACCTAAGATAGATAACCCTGCTTCTGTTAAAGACTTCAGACCTATAAGTTTATGTAATGTTGCTTACAAGCTCATATCTAAGGTGTTAGCAGAAAGACTAAAGCTGCATTTACATGAAATTATTTCTGCAAATCAGTCTGCATTCATTCCTGATATATCTCATATTTTACCGGTTTTTATCATAATAAATATATACTTATATTTATTTTAGAGTTTATATTACTATTATTAGAGTCCAGAAGAGTCATTTTAGGTGCATGGACGAGTTTGGGAGCTTTGGAAGGATCTAGAAGATTTATGGAGCAAAAGCTTGGAAAGGCGAAAANTTTGGGAGCTTTGGAAGGATCTAGAAGATTTATGGAGCAAAAGCTTGGAAAGGCGAAAAAGGAAACGAAGAAAAATGGGAGTTTCAGACGGGAGTGTCGATCAACACCACCATGGTGTCTATCGACACCTTACGAATATTCAACCACTTTCCAAAAATCTCAAGACAAAGATTTTTTCCTAATTTTCTATAATAATTCCTTAAACGTAAATTTTGTCCTGAACCTTATAAATACTTTTTTTACAGCCATTGTTTAGACTCATACAATATTCATATTCTCTCAGGGTTTTGTAAGAGAGAAGATTTCTCTAAACCCTTTTTATTTTTCTGTTTGAGTATTATTCAGTTTATTGTTCTATTGATTTGCATGATGAATTGCTT
>OVAP01000529.1:0-22272 GCA_900406295.1 Aurinia saxatilis
ATGAGCAGTTTGATGGATGGAGAGCTCACTGCCTCAATATTCTGCAAAGCAATTTTAACCAACAAACCCGATCTTTTACCCCTGATTCGGAAATACTTGCACAGCTAAGGGAGATATTGCAGCAGGATGGACAAGCAGGAAACTTCAAACAAATTCAGAAGCTTTGCATGCCTTTCCTTAAATTCAAGAAGGACGAGGCAATTGCTCTGGGCCCTCAGGCTCTAAATTTGAGGTTAGCTTTTGGAGAGCTTGAAGTCCTTAGGAGTAACATGGACTTGATCAAGCGGCAACTTGGTCTTGAAGAGGTTGAAATATGTTCTGCAAGTGATCCTGATGATGTTGCAAAAGCTGGTCCACAAGCTCCTGTCCTGAAACAGAACCCTCCATCTCCTGGGAGTCCAACCGCCATCTTTTTTACTAGGTAAAAGCTAGCTAAATATGACAATTTTTCACTGGATTTGTTTCTTGGTATAAGCCTTTATACTCTTTTTCTATCACGTCAACCAAACTGGAGTTCTGCCTAAAACTTCCTTCCTTCTGTGCCACAGGTAGTTCAAAAAAAAAGCGTGGACATGTTTCAACTCAAGTCAGAGGTTGAACCGATTGGGAGTTTGCATGTTTTTAGGTATTTTAAATGAGGCGGATTGGATATTTTACTTTTTTGAGTTCTTTGCTAAGTCTGGCTTTACTCTGGTATCATATGTTCTTTTATATTTGTGTATACGTCCATCCTGCTATTTTCTCCTGATCAGCTTTCTGGAGCTTTTCCATGGCAGAAACGAATTTGTCAGTTTTAGAGAAACAATAAGAAAGTCTAGTTTCAGCTAGAACAATAAGAAAATGGCTCGTATTAGCTGTGAACAAGTAGTTGAACAATAAGGAAGTTTCAGTTGGGTAAAATGTTTTGACTATGGACAAAATGGTCTACTTGCTTCTGATCCATCTCTATAGCTAGGGATAACAAAATGCCTTAGTCTCCCTTCTTGTTTCTTCATGTACCCTTCACACAAGAAAGCCTTAGAGAACTTGTTTTCTACTTCCCTGTTTACATCATGCACAAACACATCGGTCTCTCCCCCCTGTTTCCTGTTCCTTGCCATCATTCCCGCTGTGTATATTGCTGTCATCCTCCCTGGAGCCTCATCGTAGTAGCCAGTCGGTGCATCGACCATAATTAGATCCCAAGTAGTCTCATAGATTTCTGCAGGCAAACCCTTGAGTGCTAGCTGACACATTGAGTACCTAGGATCTCCAATGGCTGTGCATTCAGATCCTTTCCCAACTTCCATGAGATTGTCTGCTTGGTTAACTTTGCTGTCGTATGTTACATGGTATGTTTCCAGCATTGGAAACCTTCTCTGAATCTGTTTTATCCATGCTTCATCTTCTTCAAGAAATACAGTCCTGCCTCCATAGTTGAGAGAGCTCCACATGAGGCTGTCATGACCTAGACCAAACACTAAGAAATTGCAGGGGGACTTCTTGTCGAGAACTCTACTGCTAATCGCTATCTCTTTGAACGTTTGTTGTGGTGTGATAACTGAAGTCGAGTAATGGATCAGAGTTTGTGCCAAGGGACGTGGTAACTTATTGCAGGCACCCGAGCAACGTGCTGATCTCCTCTCTTTTAGAGTCAGGTGTACCTGTGAAGATTTGAGAGATGATCTTATGATGAAGATGAAAACAGAGACGGCGAGAAGACAAAGAAGAAGGAGAAGCTTGAGATGATGGTGGCTTTGATTTGTTTTAGGCCTCATGGTCTGATTTAAGTTTCAGGACTTGGGTTCTGCAGTAGTTGTTGCATGTTCCTAGATAATTATAGGAGTATGCTGATAAGAGGAAGTTGGATTTATTATGCTTAGACATGAAGGGAAGGAAGTGTAAGGGGTGCTTGAGAAAGACAGAGCAGCTAACTTCAGGTTCTGCAGTCAGCTAAAGAGAGAGCCTTCTAAATAAGTTTGTTGGTGGTTGGTCGACGACACTTGCATCTTATAAAAAAAACAATGATTTGTCTAAAGTAATATTTTACTAAGATTAACAAATAACAATTACAAAGAATGAAGAATAATTATATTAACACAATTTTGGCTTTACACAAGATCCCTTACCAGAGATCAATTAATTAACTCTCTATACAGAAGAACTTTAAACTTTCTTAATCCTTCATTTTCTGATTACCCTCAAAAGTTTCTTCCTTTCTTTTGCCTCTCTTTGATTCTCTGATATGAATTTACTTAATGTATGTTTTTTTTAATTTTGTAGTGACATTGTTTGTGTTTTCTAGTATCTTTGGGTATAACCAGCAAACGTTGAGACCAATCGCCATCTCTAGCAGCTACCGAGTTTGAGAATTTCGTCAATTGAGCTGTTCCGGTTTGCACAAAGGACCGTTGTGTCCTCAGTTCATTTTTTCTAGGAGGAGACTGGCTTGAACCTATCATTACACTCTCTCCATTTCTATTAACCGAGGACATGCCATAACTGTAACCATTGTGTGCGGTGTCAGTCTTCAGTGGTTTCACCAAAAAGCCATCAGGATTACACTTGTTCACGTTTCTTTAACAAACAGGAAAACAAAACAAAATTTGAGATTACAAGAATATAAACATATAGGGGTATATATATGCTAGAATCAGACTTGTAACTCGGCATTGGCATCTGGAGCTGGCACAGCTTTAGACCCTTTAGATCCTTGTTTCGGCTCGTTCTGTTTACTGTTTGTGCCTTTCTTTCTGGTGGATAAGAGGAAACTAGGATGATGCATCAGTATTCATTTATTAAACATAAAAGAGCTTTTTTGTGTATGTTGAACACTACATATGATACTAGTAGAAACTGGATTTCCAAAAGGCTGTGTCGTAAAGAACTGACAGATGGTAAAAGAGAGAATAAAATGTGAGACAAGAAGCATATAGACTGGTAATTCAGAAAAAAAAAAAAAAAACAAAGCAAGTCAATGCAAACATTTTGCAGTTAAATATTTAGAAGTACTTCAAACATATGATTTCGTAAAAAGATAATAAAAGAAAACATCAAAAGTTCAAATATTTACCTCGCTTTGAAACGCACAACATGTGTTTCCACGGCCTCTGGTTGTACAACTTAGAGTCTCAACTAAGGCCAAAGCAGAAGATGAAAAGACTCTTAAATGTCTCGGCTACACTCCGCCTGCCTGTACGGATGTTGAGGTTTTAAGATAGTCGCATGTGTCAATTTTGATTTTTTTCAATAGTCTTCTCAGTATAATAGGCTTCCCAGTAAAGAGTTCAGTTAGTAAATAACTAATAGGTGACATTTTTTGAATTTTTTCATAGTAACAAAAAAAATAGAAATTGTATATGTAACTAAAATATAATATTTAATTACTAACTATATTGAAACAAATGCAACAAGATGAAAAGTACCAAATGGTCCAATTGTTATTACCTGTTCAAAATGAAAATTCTGCAACGTCTTAATATTTGATTTTACATTGTAACAAAAAAACGTAATCTTAACATTAGTCCAATTTTCACTTGGCTTTCGTATTCATAAAATGATCATTGTGACTAGTGCAAGCTTTGATCATGATTACTAAAACTTGATGCAAAGATAATCTTGCTTTTGCTTTTTAAATTTACTCTTTTTTATACAAATAATTTTTTAATATGTTCATATCACAATTATTAAAATGACAAAATAATAGTAAACAGTTTTACTTTTAATTTGAATTATATATATATATATATATATAGTAATTTGAATTTTACATAGTAAACAGTCCATGGCTATAATGTAGTAATTAAAATACCTACATCTCACATTTCAAGTGTTAAACCTATAACGTTTATTTGAATTTTTTGTGGCTTATGCTTCTTAATCAATAGTAATACTAATCAGTATATCTTATTATACAAAAGTAATATTTTTCTCAATCAATAGTTAATCAGTATTTATTATACAGAACTAGTATTTTTTAAAATGAATTTAGTAATTAGTATAAAAAAAATGTAAATTAGTAACCAAACTGGGCCTGAATCAATTATGGAACTAAACCTAATTGGCCGGCCCATCAAAACAAAACCAAGTTATGGAACTAAACCAAATTGAGCCAGATCAATTATTAAATTACGGTTTGACAATTTCGCATTATAGACTAAACCGGTAATACGTTAGTTAATTAACGTGTCGTTGCGTGAAGGAGAATAATGCAACGTATAATAAGATTTTACACGTGATTAAAGTCTTGTGTAACGTACTTAAATTTGATACGTTTCCTCTAAACACTTTTGCTTCTACTAATTATTTTTAAGAATTACTCCTGATTTTATGTATTTTCACAAAATGGCACGTTTCTTTTTCATTTAAACCAACAAAAAAAAAAACTATGATCTCAGATATTTATTTGAAGTTAACCACTTGAATTCGTCTGCTGTTTAAATCATAAATGCGCGTAAGAATGTGACGTTTTTTCAGTTTTCCAACCAATCATGAGGTCTAATTCAACTTGATTTAGACATTAATATGTTAGGAAAACTATTAAAATTGATGTATATACCAATCTTTTTTTTAGTTTCCATGAAAAGTCAAATACACTTCTGATTGTAATTATAAGACTCAAACAGAACCGTTGATTTTATAAGGTGTACGATTACCACAAGTATGATGACCTGGCACAAAACAATATAAACTTGGCCACAAATTTAGACATGTCACACGTGTCATATTTACCTCCGTCCTCTAATGCCACGTGTGCCACTTTGTTAGTGATGGTTCGTTCTTCTTCGAGAACTCGTCGGTGTCCTTATACAAAAATGGTGATGCTAACAATACTTGTAAATTATAAATTATAATTTGGTGAATTTAATTTAAGCTTTGAAGCCAAATAAAATGTAGTTGAAATGTCAGATAAATTATAATTTCTGTCAAGATATAACGTTGATTTTGTGAAACTATTGACTTCATTTACTTACTATAAAAGGAAACTTTCGATTTTCAGCAAAGTTTCATCTTCAATATTTGATTTTGATATCATCAAAAATTAAATAAGATATGTGTTGAAAAATGATAGAGAGAAAAAGCGATTATTGAATGGTCAATAAATGCAAAACGTTAACTATTATTATTCATTTTACTGAATGTTTATGTATTTGTAGCATAGATTAATGTACTTTTGGAACTAAGATATAGGTGAATCTGGAAAATACAATAGGGACTATAATATAAATTTATGAAGATAGTAACAAAAGCATTATAAGAAAAAAAGGAACTTGGTTTTTACTAGCATATTACAACAAACACAATCATCATGCACTAATTAGTTATTTGGTTAAAGGAAATTTTAATTATGACACAATATATGATTATTGTTCTACATTGGATATCTAACTCCTGCTGCTCCAGCTGCAACCATTCCAATCATATCTCACAAACAATGTAAACATAAAAAAACAAAATATGAGAATAGGCTCATCTAAAAATACAGTAAATAACATATTTTTTTTTAAAAAAACATTGTTTTCTTTTAATTTTAAGAAACGGCGAATGTATTCCCAATAATTATGGTCTAAGTAAGTGATTCCAAAAGTCAGGGAGGTTGAGAAATGATGACCTGGCACACAAAATATAAACTTGGCCACAAATTAGGACACGTGTCGTATTTACCTCCGTCATGTAAAGGCCACGTGGTGATTTGTTAGTTTGCAGTGATGGTTCGTTCTTCTTCGAGAATTCGTCGGTGTCCTTATCGAAAAATGATAACAAGTTGTTTTTTTTCTTGTAAACAAAAAAATATAACAAAATTAACGACAATATACTTGTAAATTATAAATGATAGTTTGGTAAATTGAATTTAGGCTTTGAAGCCGAATAAAATGCGGTTGATTTTGTGAAATTATCAACTTCATTTACTTACTATAAACGGAACCTTTCGACATTCAGCAAATTTTTCGTCTTCACTGTTTAAACATCTAAAAAATAAATAAGATATGTGTTGATAAATATAAATATAAAATTAGTATTTATTATTTGGTACGTGATTTAATATGAAAACTGTAGCTTTCTAGTTGAATTTTTGTATATTATTGTGGTTGGTAACCCCATTTTCAACTATTTCTCCATCTTTCTATTCTTCTTTCTTTTTTCAACGAATGTAAGAATTCTTATGTTTTTAATCTAATTTAGAAAGTTTTAGCCGACAAACAAAAATAAGAAGAAAAAAAATCTGGGATTCCTCATCCGTAAATAGATTCATTGAATCAAGAAAAATTCCCAACCAGACAAAAATAAACATAGAATCTCCCACGGTGGATCCCACGTCAGCCCATTTGCTGATTTTTATGTCTGAAACCAAAAATATAAAAATATTCCCAGAGGATAATCACAAAACAAAATTAACACACAAAAAAAACTATACCAAAATTTAATAATCTCGTAAACGTAGATTAGTGCTACAAATCAATGATTCGAAATCGAAAGTACCAGAAAGTTGTTTATTTTTTAACACACAAATTGGATAACGACATTAACTAATTATAATAAAACCTTACTTTAGTCACTTATCTCGTGTTTATAAAAGGGTAATTACGTCATTTAACACCCGAATAAGAACACGAAGAAACAGATAGCTTCTCTCTCAAAATGCAAAAGTAGAGAAAAAAAATCTCCATTTCTCTCTCAAATCTCTTCGATTAAAAATCAATTTCTATATACTTTTCTTCAAATTTGTATATACTTTTTCAAAATTTTATTTGAATTAGAATTTCTGAAATCGCAAAACCAGAGAGCTTTTTCTTCAACAAACAATGGTGGTAGCAACAACAATAGCTCTTTACGCGAGTCCACCGAGTACCATATGCTCCACGCCACACCAGATCAACGCTCACACCTCTTGCGATCTCGATCTAAGCACGAGATCTTCATCGTCTTCGTCTTCTTCCTCACCGTCTCCGACGATCGGAGGTCTCTCGTTACTATTCTCCGCCGCATCAATCAAATCATCATCTTCCTCTTCTTCTTCACCATCTTTAGGAGATGAATTAGTTTCAAATCGAAGCGATGATCGAACTTTAAGCGGATCGTTCTGTTATTCACCGAGCAAATTCTCGTATCTGAAACGAGATCATCATAGTCCTGTATCGGTTCTTCATAGTCCGATTTCATCAGGAAACAGTATTTCGCGAGATCGGAATTTAGATTGTGGTGGATCTGGATCTGGATCGCTTCGTGTAGGATCTAGTAGATTGTTTAATGGATTTGTTAGGAAAGCTTTGGGATCGTGTGTTGATTACGATACAGATCTTGTTGATGAACAGTTACCGTTTAGTATGGATGATGGATTCGATGGAGAACGTAGACAACCTTACGCTAGAGATTTGCTTAGACGTGCTCAGTTACAGCATAAGATCTTTGAAGATGAGTCTGTGATTAAAGCTTTTTATGAAGCTGAGAAAGCTCATAGAGGACAGGTATGATGAAGAAGAAGAAGATGAACAAATTTTTGACTATATCTCCTTTTGGTTTTGCTGATTGATTGGTGTTTGTTTTGAATTCAGATGAGAGCAAATGGTGATCCTTATCTTCAACATTGTGTTGAGACTGCAATGTTGTTGGCTAATATTGGAGCTAATTCGACAGTCGTTGTAGCCGGGATTCTACATGATACGTTGGATGATTCGTTTATGAGCTATGATTATATTGTGAGGACTTTTGGATCCGGAGTTGCTGATCTTGTGGAAGGGGTAAGTAAGAAAGAAAGAAACAATCCATGATTGTGTTTTAGCTAAAGCTTCTTTAGATTTTGATTGAGTTTTGTGTTGTCATTAGGTGTCTAAGCTTAGCCAGCTAAGTAAACTTGCTCGGGAAAACAATACGGCGTGTAAAACCGTTGAAGCGGATCGGTTGCACACGATGTTTCTTGCGATGGCAGACGCGAGAGCCGTTCTTATTAAGTTAGCTGATCGGCTGCATAATATGATGACCCTTTATGCGTTGCCTCCGGTTAAGCAGCAGAGGTTTGCGAAAGAGACGTTGGAGATATTTGCGCCGTTGGCTAATCGACTGGGGATCTCTAGCTGGAAAGTTGAGCTTGAGAATTTGTGTTTCAAGCATCTTCATCCTGACCAGCATCATGAGATGTCTGCTATGCTTGAGGATTCATTTGATGAAGCTATGATTACTTCCGCGATTGAGAAAATGGAGCAAGCGCTTAAAAAAGAAGGCATTGCTTACCATGTTCTCTCGGGGAGGCACAAGAGTTTGTATAGTATCTACTGCAAGATGTTGAAGTAAGTTCTGGTTTCTCTTTATTCAGATGTGCTTGTTGGTTATCAGTTTTACTGAGATAATGGAGAGAACGGAAATACTGATATTGTTAACTCTTCATTTATGCCAGGAAAAAGCTAACCATGGATGAAATTCATGACATTCATGGGTTACGTTTGATTGTTGACAATGAAAAGGATTGTTACAAGGCCTTAGGAGTAGTTCACAAGATATGGTCTGAAGTTCCCGGAAAGCTGAAAGATTACATTTCTCGCCCCAAGTTCAACGGGTAGGTTCTGCAAACTGTTCTTAGCTTTAAACGATCGTGACTCCTTCCTTCTCTTTTTTTTTTTTTTTTGACTTTGGGTTTGGGAATTTCAGGTACCAATCTTTGCATACGGTAGTGTTGGGCGATGGAACTATTCCGCTCGAGGTTCAGATACGTACTAAAGAGATGCATTTGCAAGCTGAATTTGGGTTTGCAGCTCACTGGAGATACAAGGAAGGTGACTGTAAGCACTCATCATTTGTGCTTCAGATGGTTGAGTGGGCAAGATGGGTTGTGACCTGGCATTTCGAGACCATAAGCAAAGACAAATCCTCAATCTGCTCTTCCGAGCCCTTGTGCAGTTTCCCATCTCACGCTGAAGACTGTCCGTTTTCTTACAAGCCCAATAGCAACCAAGAAGGACCAGTTTACGTCATTGTAATCGAAAACGACAAGGTTAGTTAATTATAAACCTCCTTCAGAACTTTCTACAGGGGTATATGTTATCTTGTTTAGAGTTATAATTGGCTAAGCCCGAAAATGCAGATGACGGTGCAAGAGTTTCCGGCCAATTCCACAGTCTCAGACCTGTTAAGCACAGCAGGACCAGGTAGCTCGAGATGGTCAACGTACAGCATCCCAGCAAAGGAAGAGCTAAGGCCAAGGCTAAACCAGACACCTGTAAGTGATCTGAAATGCAAGCTGAAGATGGGAGATGTGGTGGAGCTAACTCCAGCCATACCAGACAAGTCTCTAACTGAATACAGAGAAGAGATTCAGCGGATGTATGATCGAGGACTCGCTTTTTCTCGCCCTCACCGTGCAGCTGCTGGCACAATGGTTGGCTGGGGAAGTTGATAGATTCTACTGTTTCTTGTTTGTTCATGTATATATAGTTATAATATAGTAATGCTACACAAGATTTGTTGTACGTTTGGCCTTGTTGATTTTTACAAAACATTGTATATATAAAATGTATGCATAGTAGTCTAAAAAACTGACGCTTGCCATTAATATATGATTCTATTACATTCTACGTCTTGATACATAACATTACAAATGTGTTCGTTTCTCTGTTTAATTATCTGGGTCTTTTAGACAGAGGGAAAGAAACCCTTTGAGCTTGGCCTGGGAGCTCTGAAGTTTGTTGTTGTTGTGGTTGCTGCTGTTCTTGAGAAGACTCTGCAGGATCCGTCATTTCTTCATCGTCCTCTGTTTCTTCTGGTTCGGTGGAAGCCGACTTCTTGGGTATAACAAGCTGGTAATTCGGGCTAAGCAATGTATCCTGTTCAGGCGGGAGTGGAACACCAGGTCCTGCTATCGATTTTGGCAAAGGGATCTTGTTCCTGCTCGCAGCAAGTTCTAGCAAAACCTAAAACAAACATCGAAAACAGAAACATTGACAGAGATTCAGAACCCACACAACTATGCATACGAGTCAATCACGTTCTTGGTAACTCAACTCATTTCGATCATCCATATTAACTCAACTCATTCCGATCATTCATGGTAACACACGTCATTTCGAATCCTACCGATTTCGATCATTTATGGTAATCCAACTCATTCTGAGCATTCATGGTAATGCAACTCGTTTCGATCATTCACTATCCATCACCAAATGACTGGTCATATCACAACTATTTTTCAGGCAACAATCTCAATAGTCAATACCACGAAGCACGAAAGAACAAGGAATCCACAACAATGCATATATATATATATAATTATAAATACATACCTCTCTCGGAGGTGGCTGCGAGAAGCTGAAATTAACTTTAGATTGAATAGCGAGCTTCACATCATCACAATCAATACTAGATTTACTAGCATGCTCCGAGTAAACCTGAGCATCAGTCAACACTTCAACCACATATCGATACCATAACTCTAGAAACTGATGAATCACACGAGGCTCGTGATCCTCTACACCCATCGACTTAAGCAGAGTCTTCACAATCTTAGCATCTCTAGGTAAATCCTCTTCCCCTTCTCCAGCCATATTTTCACTAATACACAAGTCAAAATTCAGAAACTGAGATTCAACCTAATTCGTCAATAATCTCTAAATCGAACACTGAGATGATCAATTCAAAACCATAGAGAAGACGATACATACCTAACACGAGACAGAGTCGCCGGAGAGTTGCAGAAACACGACGGAGACGAGTTAGATCTCAATCATGGGCCATTTTATTAACTTTGAGGGTAAAACCGAAATTTACATCAATCATGGGCCATTTTATTAACACGGGCCCATTAAAGACCCAAATTAGAATAACCGTCGCGTGCGTATATAAGTTAAATACCGAAAACACCTTCGTCTCCCTCCTCTCTTACTTGCCCGTGTCTATCTATCATTTCATTACGAAATTACAAAAATGTCCTCGCCGGAGCGTGCCGTCATATCTCTGTTAACCGACATCGCTCTCTCCTTCGACGGAGCGATCATCGGCTTAACCCTAGCGATAACCACCGTCCGTTCCGTTTTCAAGTACGCTTCTAGTTCCGCCGCGTTGAACAAGATCAAAGAAGCTCCCGAAGTCTCCGTTTCCGATCTCCGATCACTTGTTTCTTCTTCCGATGACCAATCAGAGACGAAAGGTCATGATCAGAGAGTCGTTGTTGTTCGTGGAATCGTCCGCCCTAAAACTTGCGGTGAAGGGAAGAACAAAGTGCTTATCTCGCCGGAAACTGGAGATAAAGCTCTTGTTATACAGAGAACTCAAGCTGTACGTGTGCATATACGTGAACATAGTGATTACGAATTCGAATTTGACCTTAATTTTGCATTACGCTGCTTCGAAATGAGTTGATTTGGTGTTTTTCTTCAAGAATAGGTCATAGTTTGAGCTTGATTTGGTGTAAATCTTTATGATTAGCTCTGAGTTTGTGATTGATTGTTGATCTATTATCAAGATTAGTTCTCGAATGCTTCAAAATTTGATGTGTTGATGCTGCTTAGAGTAGAGCTTGTAGAAGTAGAAGGATTTTGTGTGTGTGACTGTGTGTGTTCACTAGTTTTGCATTATGTTGCTTTGATTTGGTGTTTATATTCATGATTAGCTCTGAGTTTGTGGTTGATTACACTACCATCAAGATTTGTTCTCGAATGTTTCGAGATTTTATGTGTCGATGCTTCATAGAAGAGAGAATGTAGAAGGAATTTTATGTGTTCGCTACTTTGGTGTTTTCCTTCACAATTAGCTCTTAGTTTGTGATTGATTGAACTACCATCAAGATTTGCTCTCAATATGTTCATCCTATGTAGAAGGAATCTGTATATGTTGACTAGTTTTGCATTATGTTGCTTTACTTCTGATTTTTCGTAGATGAACTAGTGGGAGCTTTTCTGATTTCAGTTTGATCTGTCACAGTATGTGTATAGTGGATGGAAGAGTATATTTCAGTTGTCGAGAGGTCACCGGTTTTTTTTGGAAAGATCTTTGCCCAAACAAGGAGCTAATTTTATGAGAATGGTAAAAGTCTACTTCTACTCTTTTATCAGCTTTGGGTTTGTGGATGATCAAGATAGTTTTTGAGAGGTGTATATGTGTTCTTTTGTTGTGTGCAGGTCCCGTTTGTTATTGTGGATAAAAATCAACGATCGCAGTCTAGTTTTCTAGTTGTTAACATGGATGGTTCTACCCAACCTCTTCCGCTTACTACTGTGTATAATCGCTTGCAGCCTATTAATTCGTCTCCCTATGCATTTCTTCAAGTTTTGTTGTTCCCTGAATATCCGGTGAGTATATATGTTGGACGAATTTTATGGTTTTGAGGACCAATGGTTAGTTAATCCTGTTCCTGGCTATTTTGTTCCTAACTTTGTAATCCGTTTTTGTTCCTAGGTCGGTCTGCTTGATGTGGAGAAGATTTTACCACCTGGGAGAGATATAACGGCTGTTGGCGTCTGTAGTTTCAATGATGGAGTTCCTGAAATCAAAGCGTCCGAAGATCTTCCCTATTTCTTGTAAGATTCTCTTATTTCTAATGTTGTATCATGAATTTGCCTGCATTCTAGTCTCAGATTACTGTTTCTCGATCTATTGATCAGTTGACATCACTTAAGTCCAGTGTTACACCAATCTTTCTTACTGTTCATCTATAATGAGTAATGTTTATGAATTTTTGCAGATCAGAGATGACTAAGGATAAGATGATATTGGACCTTATGTTCCGTACCAAAGTACTCTTCTGGGGCAGTGCTATCATGGGGGCTGTGTCTGTTGGAATCCTTACCTATGCTGCTGTCAGGTACTTGCTTAGTACGGGTCACAGTTAGTCCTTGGGTTTTGACAATGGTTTTGTTTCTAAAACTGTTTATTGTCTTATCTCTAGGACCTGGAATAAATGGAAGCTAAGGAACCGTCAGAGAGAACCCCCACAGACACCAAACCAACCAGTGGTTGAAGATGAAACCGAAGATGCAGATGAGATTCCAGATGGACAATTGTGTGTGATCTGTGTTACGAGAAGGAGAATCCCTGCATTTATTCCTTGTGGACATGTAGTATGTTGCAGGCAATGTGCTTCAACCGTGGAATGCGAGTCAAATCCTAAGTGTCCAGTTTGTCTCCAGAGCATTAGGGGATCTATGCGTGTATATTACTCTTGAAGAATCTGAATATGAATGTGAGTCTAACATAATGTACTTTATAGGGTTAATGCTATATGTAGTTTCAGAGAATCATGAAAATATTATATTAATCAACATAGTTTAAAATGATTTGAAAAGTTCTTCAAGATACCCTACACAGATTTTCTGAGTTTTGAGTTTTAAAGGCATAAACTTTGCAAAGAAGCAATAACAACTATTAGCCAAAGATGACTTGACGAATCGCAGGAGTTTAGCCTGAGCTCTCCTCGAGTATCCGAGTCTGAAATCTCAAGTCCTTGACATGAGAGCTGAGACATGATTCGATGATGGATAGCCAGAGAACCTGAACTGCGGGTTTTGTAACATATTACGGTTTGAAATGGAGCCCGGAGTGATCGAGCTAGACCCAGTTCCGCTTCCACCAGCATGAGGTCCGTTGGAGAAATCCTGTGCATTTGTCATTTGCAAAGATGGAAGCGAGTTTGATGATTGCTGAAGCTTCTTTGTATTGAGGAAACGTCCACCTTCACCTCGGGCTCTCTTTAACGCATGAAGATGGCGAGACTCATGGAGGTACGGCTGCAAAAGAATAAAAGAAATTAAACCTTTGTTGCATTTGAATCATCATGATTTCTACTGCTTTAAGCAAATGGGAAATGGAAAAAGATGCATACCTTGCGGCTTTTGATCAGTTTGTTCTGAGCTTCAAGTTTTGCACGGTACTTCCTGCGACGAAGAATGGCATGGTACTGTTTCGAATTGACCAGTATCGGTTCATTCTCTTGAATCATATGAGGTAACGGCACCCGAGAAGAAACTAGAGTCATCAACTCCAAATGGGGCATCACCTGCAACAAAATTTACACAATTAACCAACCAAGGCACCTGTTCGATTCAAAAAAAGGGAAAACAATGTATACCATAGGTGATGGTGCATATTCAGGAGCCGAGAAACCATTGAAGTTTGATGTTTCACCACGTTGGAGAGACCAGGATGATTGAGCAGAAGTAGGAGGATGAAACACAGAGTCTTGAGACACTAGTGAAGAGGTGGTGGCTGACCTAGTATAACTTCCCATAGCCCTCCCCGGGTTTTCGATATAACCTGCATTCAATCAAAACATAAGAAACCCTCCCACAAAAGTTTACTGGTTTTCGCCTTTTCGATAATGTGACTAAATGATCAAATTTGTGAACCTGAGGGATTGGTGGTATTAGTAATGTTGTATCCATAAGTGCTATGGTCTCCAAAGCTTGCAACTTCACCACCTCCTGACTCACCAGTAGATTCTGTTGCGGATGAATCTTGGTTTTGCAACTGAAAACCGGAATGTCTCATCATCAAACCCCTGAAAGATTCAGATCCTTGGTTTGGCATTGAGTACTGTCCCCTTTGGAACGCTTGCATTGTCTTCAAAACAAAAAGGCTGATAACCAAACCAATTAAAGGGTAGTAGTCACAAAATCAACATCTTATTCATAATCCACAAAACCAACAAATCTAAATAGAGAAATATTAACTCAATTATAAAAATACCATCCTAAAATCTAGATTCCTAATTCAAATACAAAGTAAAGATTTTTCAAAATGATTTGAAGGGTCTCTGTAAAAAAAAAACAGACATGCAAACTTACATATAGACCAAAAGATTTGCATTATGAACTCAAAAGAGACAAGATTTGTGAATTTGTATCATGTCAAAGAGAAACAAAAAATTGACAAATTATGAACTCAAAAGAGACAAGATTTGTGAATATGAATTACAAAATCAAATCTATTTGTACATAATGAAGCAAATGAAAAGAATTAAGTAAGTCTTTCAAAAAAAAAAAAAAAAAAAAGTAAACGAAGGAGAGAGAGAGACCTTTGGTGATTTGGTAAAGAGGTAGAGAGAAAGTGAAGCTAAGTAACAAGGTTGAGTTTTTGAAGATGATGATGATGCATGTCTCCTTCCTCAGAACATGGCTGTTTCCTCTCTCTCTCTATTTCTTTCTTTGTCTCTCTCTTTCTCTTCCTCTGTCTCTCTGCAAATAGTGTATTGGTTAAAGCTTAAAAGACTAAGCTTGACTCATTCACCTTTTTATATGTTTTTTTTTTGGATTCAACAAATAACTATTTCTTAAGAAAAAAAAAAATAATTGAAAATTAATTAGTTATAGTCAAAATTGTTGTTTTTCATTTGTGATTGTCTTTCCAAAAGTTTGTCAATTCTATATATGATTTTTTGGGGTTATTGTCTTTATGTTAATATATTGTTTATAATTTAAAACCGTCGCGCAATTAATTATATGTGCCACGCATGGTCTTTTATAGTTTACTAAATTAGTTATAGTCAATATTGTTGTTTTATATTTATGATTTTCTTTCTAAAAAGTTTGGCAATTCTATAATGATTTTTTTGGTTATTGTTTTTTTGTTTAATATATTGTTTATAATTTAAAAGCGCTTCACAAATAATTATACGTATCACGCATGGTTTTTTTATAGTTTACCAAATTAGTTATAGTCAATATTGTTGTTTTTCATTTATGATTTTCTTTCCAAAAGTTTGAAATATTTATTAATGATTTTTTTGGTTATTGTATTTTTGTTTAATATATTGTTTATAATTTAAAACCAATGCGCAAATAATTATACGTGTCACGTATAGTCTTTTATAGTTTACTAAATTAGTTGTGGTCAAATTGTTTTTTTCATTTATGATTTATTTCCAAAACTTTGACCATTTCGTACATGGTTATATGTTCTTGTTTTTTTGTTTTATATATTGTTTATAATTTAAAACCGATGCGCAAATAAGTATACGTGTCACGTTTGATTTTTTATAGTTTACTAAATTAGTTATAGTCAAATTGTTGTTTTCATTAATGATTTATTTCCAAAAGTTTTACCATTTGATATATTGTTTTTGGTTTATTGTCTTTTTGTTTGATACATTGTTTATCATTCAAAACCTCAGTCCAGATAATTATACGTATCACGTAAGGTCTTTTATAGTTTACTGAATTGTGACGCTTGTATATTATTCTTATGAAATTATATAAAAATAAGTTAGCAACATTGAGAAAAAATCTGGTGAATATGAAAATGAATTTAGATATATGACATGTGTATAATTAAGATATGATGAGAAGATTTAGGTGAAGAACATATATTAAAAATGAAAAGTTTTGAAACACATAAATAAAACCATTATTGCAGCTAGGCACATTTGAAATTGTAACAAATTTTATTTTACTAGCATTTCAAAACATTACTTGGTCAAAAATATACTTGTTTAGGCTCATGTGTATTTTGAAACAATGATTCATACATTGTAACTTAAAATGTATATTTTAAGTACTTCATCAATCACAATTAGTTTACCAAAGTACTAAATATTTGTTTTGTGTAGTTTTGATGAAGACTTATACCATCCATTCTTCTGTGGGTGCCTAGGTGGTTTGTATAATTTTTAGATTTTGGAATTCTAAAGTTTCTAAGTAAACACGAAGGATGCTTTAAACATCCAACGTTGCTTTCATAGTACAAATATGTACATAAATATGGAAAATTCTTAAACATAATTTTTTAGTTAAATATAGGAAGTATTTTATACGTACTTTTTTTTTCTTTCAAGAACGTATGGGTTTTTAAAAGCAAAAAGTTTTTAAGTGGAAGGTTGTCAACATCTCTTTATGGCACAATCAATAATAGCATTGAAGCAAATAATTTAAATATATTTAATTTTTGTAGTTGGGGTAATTGAAATTTATTGCAAGTCAAGCAAAGCCAAGAGCCCTTTTTTCCTTTGATGCAGCAGACCAGCAGCAGCTTCTCCAATACAAGCAAGGAATCGTAATTTGGTAGTTACTGTCTCTCTACATTTAATTCAAAACTGTCAATAGTAATTACTCACACATACACACAAAAATACATAAAAGAATGTGAAAAAGAAAGAAGATACAGCAATATTTCTATTTTAGGATTAGTATTTTTAGTTGAATAAATTGAAGAAAAAATGCATATTATTTGGATAGATGCTATTTTAGTTTTTACTCATGTGAAAAATATACATATATCAAATGTGGAACTGGTTTTGCAAAGTAATTTGGTTGGATACCATTCTAAATAAGTTTATAGCAACCAAAATCTCAAAGGTATGCTAGTTCGATTTTATGTTAAAAACAATAATTTATGAATTTCAGTTCAAAATTTTAAAAGACTACTTTAAATAACGAGAATTAAAAGAAGAAGAAAAAAAAGAAGAGATAAAACTGTTTTATACCATCCAAAAATGGTTTTATATCGTAAAAGTCTGTATGTTGAAAAAGTAATATATGAATTTCGGTTCATAATTCTCTGTGGATGAATAAAACTGTATTAAGAATACAAATTTGTCAAGAAAAAAAAAGATGTTTTTAAATTTGTATTGTAATGTCAGAAATAAAACCTTTTTCCTACGTATAGTATTGAAAAATGCTTTAGAGAAAAGAATGGGTAACTATCATGCTTCTGGAGAGTCGACAGGTGTTACTGAAAAATAACATTATACTGTATCATCAAAAGGAATCTAGAAGTTCTTATAGCCTCAATTATTTGATTTTAGCCATGTTTTTATGTTTTTGACTTCATTTCTCTATGCCTTTTTAAAAAACTTCAACTAATATTTTATTAATCATGATTAAAGTTTAGTAGTCCAAATCCCCCCCAACCTCGATTCTTACTTAACTCACATTGAGAAGTTTGAGGCTAATGTAAGACAAACAAAATAGACTTAACACACATTAAGCTATAATAATTCCAAACTTTAAACATCACGCTTTCAAAACCAATCATATACACTAACAATAATAATACACACTACTTTTTGCTGCCTACCAAATCTTAACACGTACATGGAATAGATTGTACAACAGTCATAGATTCATCAAAAAAAATAATAATTATAAATATAAAGAAAAAGAAACATTTTTGCCTACCTAATTTTTTTTTATTTTATTTTTAAAAAGAAAGTTTGAACATAGAATGTCACACATCTAAAAGATTAACATTAAAGTTTTGAACAAAGACACAAGTGAAATAAAGAAGTGAGATCAGCAAGAATCTAAAAATCTAATACCTAAAAAACAAACTTAAATCAACATCACATGTGTTCAATTTTCCTCCCATGGAGTCATGGACCATCAAAAATAAATATATAAAAAAAAGATTATTTGAAGCCTTTGAGCCACCACAACCATTCATGGTTTTGGTCAAAAGATTCAATAAGAGTCTCTTCCTCCTTTATATGGCATCTCCTGCAAAAGATATCAGCAAAATCTTTAGCTCTTTTGAGCATTTTATTATAAACACACAAAGCAATATAAAGTGGAGGGATCATAGTAACAGACCGGTTGGTATGGGGAAGGCGGCATGAACAAAACCGGTCTTTGCTGACCAACCATCATCTGTTGTGGGTACTGTTACATTTGATTTTGAGGTTTCAGTTTTTAAGATATCGGTTAAGGGTTTTCGAGTTATGGCTCTATAGCAAAGTAACAAACCTGTGGACCATTTGGAGAATAATAAGCTTGATTTGGACCAAGTTGTGTCGTATTATTATACATCATCGGTTGTTGTTGTCCGGGGAATCCAGCTCCCATCTGTCAGTATACATTTTTGTGGATCAGAAGAACGTAATAACAGAGACACAAAGCTCGATTTAGATGCTGAGTATTAAGGGTAAAGAAAAAAGAAAACTCACTCCGTGTCCAACATGCATTCCGAGAAATTGTGGTACAGGAGGGTAATAGAATGATCCGTCCATGACTGGAGACTGAGGCCGTGTAGCTGGTGAAGAAGGTTTGAAACTCTTTGCATTGGGGTTCAGTTTAAATTCCTGATTCAGACCTCAAGCCCATTAGTACATAAGCTTAAGTGCAAATCTACTTGTAATAATAATCTAAGCCAACAAAAACCTTAGCATTTGGGTTGAGTGTAGACTTTTCTGAAGACAAAGAACCAATTGAAGAGCTTGGTGATAGTTTTGCACGATTTGATGTTGAGGAAGCTACAGAGTTTTCTTTAGAAATGGAGCTTCCATGCCAACCAGAAGAGCTCTCAGATTTTGCTTTGTCAGTGGAACTTTGTCTCTCGGAAGCTCGCGGCTGTAGACGAGCCGAATCAGAGGCTGGCGCATCTTCATTGATACCTTGAGTGGCATTCAAAGACTTAGTTGGAAATTCTATGGGTAACAACATTTACAAGATGAAACAAGAGTAGAAAATATGGTAAAATACACTTGTACATACCTTCAAGACCAGACACTGATTCCTCAGATCGCTGCATTAATACAGATGAAGCCAGCAGAGCAATGTTATACTTCATGTCATATAATGAAAATGCCAAACGCAATCAAGACTATAAGGATCAAAAGAGTTTAACTTACCCTTTTATAGTGCGAAGCCTCTACACTTTTATTGTTTCTTTGCTCACCACGCTGGCTCTCATTCCTATTAGTACGTGATTTCAGAGAGTTATAATTCGATAAAAGAAAAAACGTTCAAAAGATAATACGATAATGTATATTCTAAGGAGAAAATACCTGATATTGCTGCCTGGAGCAGGAACGTCTTTCGAAGGTTGTCCAAACATTTGCTGCCAAGCATGCTTATTTGAGATCGCGGAGCTCTGATCTTCATTTGCATTATTCCGTGAAGGCAAACTGCCACCCTGAAGGACGGAAAAGTGGCAATATCACTGATGATTCTCCTAGAAACTACTATCAGAGAAGAACTGAACCATACCCATGATTCTTCATGGAACTTGCTAGTTGTAGCAGGTTTCTTGCCATCAGAAGCAGATGAATCACCAAAGGTTAAATTGTTGCAGCCATCCAACAGTATCTCTTCTTCCTCTTCATACCCCGAATCATCAAATCCATTAACCGGACAGACTGATGAGTATTTGGTTTCCTCATCAATATCAAACTTTCCAGTAAGTTGAAGACCTCTTTCCTGTGTAAGATGATCGCATGCATGAACCACTATAAATTAGGAATAAAAATGAAACGAGAAGGTAAAGTGACACATAAGACATCACTATAATTCACCTCTGCTACGTGAAGATCTCGGGTATTCTCACCCTCAATCTCTCTCGCAATCCTCAAGGCTTGTTCTTCTAGCTCCCTCGTCCGAGGACCCCTCTCGAGTTTTGTGGTATACAGTTCCTCGTCAAAAGTGCTTGTTACTCCGAACAGTGTCTTATTTACCTCAAACTGATTCCAGCCCCTGTGATATCATCACGAATAAAAGATGTTATCAGATGAGAGGCGTTGTTCAGTTCAGAAGAGTGTTTATCACGTAAGAACAAGAACGGAGCGGGAAACTAAGGCATTCAATTAGGGCTGGAATCCCGCAAAGCATGACTTGCGGGTCATCCCATTGCAGACAGAGGTCTCAAACTATAACTTGTGCAGGTAAGAGACCAACCCGCGTTGAAATAAATAAGAACATTAAGTTTCAAATTTTTGCATAGATGAGTTACTCAGTAAAATTGTCACTTACTTGAAACTTAAATGATTAAGAAAGGAGAAAAATAAAATTTTAGAAACGCAGACCAACTCGCAATATAGCAGGGCAAGTTAAGGTATTTACACGGAGTGGGTTAGGGTGTAGAATTATCAACCAGAATAAAACCAAAACTCTCTTTGTTTTAAATGAATAAGTAATAAGAACACAGGACGACAAAACCCAAACGAACTACGTTCTTTGCCTCGGCCTAATCTTATACAACCTCAAAAGCACTCTCTAACATTAAAGGAGTCTCACAACCAAAACTTCAGATATCTCTATGTCATAAGACATGAAAGCAAATACCTAGGACTACGAAATGGAAATAGAAATCCTAAACAGCTATCTAATTCAGATTTCAGAATGTAGAACTACTAGACAGATATCTAATTCAGAATGTAGAAACACTAGACAGATATCTAATTTCAGAATGTAGAAATCCTAAACTAAAAGAGAAAAAACCAACTTAAAAGAATATGTATCACTACCTCTTCCAAGGGTCATCAAACACATTCTCCAGATCAGGAAACTCTGGAACATCTGCATCAGGTACCCAAGGTTTCAGCTCTCTTTCCAAATCAAGATGATGAGACTGTGATATCGAAGAGTCTGTCAACAGCTCTGACAGTTTCTCGGAGTGAAGAGAATTTGATACGTCACTGTTGTATACAGGAAGGTCCTAACACCAAAACAATCGAAAAAGAAATAACAATGTCAACACACAAAGTAATCTTTCTTGAGAACATAAGAAATCAGTTCATCTGCTAGAAAAGAATACACACCTTAGCTATAACTTGCACAATCTCGTCGGCAGGGATAATGAGTGTCTTTGAAGGTGGCTTACGAGATCTACTTCCTTTAATCAAGGACGCCATTTTCAAAATAATCCCTGAACGTTTCAAAGCAAGTTGTATTGTAAGTGACGATCGAAAACAACTTCTTTTATCTGCAACACATTTCAAATGACAGAGCCTCACCAAAATCCTTCTCCACATCAGCAGCATGGAATACACCACTGTAAACCGATCCATTCTTCAAATGAACTTCTACATTATGTCCGATCTGACAAGTCGTGAGATACACTAGCCGATCACGAGGAGTGCAATCCACACTCCCAGCTCCCACACCATTCTCTGCACATTATGTCTCATCAAACAAGAGAATGTCGAACATTATACCAATATTAAATCAGAATCTAGACATATATACAAAACCTGTATTTGTCACAGAGGCAGGCTTCATCGCTTTCCCTGCCGGGTTTTCAACTCTTCTGTGTGGAAACCCATTGGATGAAGGCTGGCTATTCATCGTCGTCGCCTTCACCTACTCAAACTGCGAATACATAGATACACAAACTACTCAATAAGATGATAAAGATAAACTATACAAAATCAAACTTAATCATGTATCTTATTTGTAAGCAATCATTGAAATCATATAACTGAAGATTAGTGTTGAATCCCTTAACTAATCTTACTATCATATGCTGGAAAAATGTTACATTGCACAAAGATTCAATCGAAGAATCATCTCTAGATTAGTACATTCAATGTTACAGAGAACCTAAACAAATTAGAACATAAGAACAAAAAAAAAAAAAAAAAAAAAAACTTTTGCAAAACCCATATGA
>OVAP01000529.1:22285-34194 GCA_900406295.1 Aurinia saxatilis
AAAAAAAAAAAAAAAAAAAAAAAGACAACTTTTGCAAAACCCATATGAGAAATCTCCAAATTACATACGAATTTGTACTAGAAACTAGAACGTGCATCAATACAAACCCTAATTCCCAAAATTCTCATCACAAAATTATGCCAAAAAAATGTTAAACCTGAAGGCAACAAAAATAAAATAAAAACCAGAATCTGGAGATAGAAACCAACAAAAGATTGTATTTTTTTACCTTCAATAAGCTGAAATCGACCTTTTTAAAAGATCAATGCTTGAGATTGAGATTTGGAAAGGGGGTAATTTCAGAGGGAATCAAACTAGGGTTTTCGGACAGAAGTTTAGGGTTTTGCCGGCGAGAGAGAGCTGCAGAGACAAATCCGGTAAAAAGGGAGTCAACAACGAATCTCGATTGACGAGGTTTTGATTTGATCACTTTTGTTTTTGCAATGAGAGCAATTTGAGAGACAGAGAGAAGGGAAAAAAAAAAAGACAAAACAAATCGATGCATATGTAATTATAGCATGTTTGAGTTATTGGGTTAGGCCTTTGGGCCTTTATTTTTGATTTTTCATGTAGGCCTAGTTTCATCATGTATTTTAAAACTTATGTAGGTAGGCCTATGCAAATAACATAAGCATGTTGTAGTATACATCGGTTGGGATTTGAATTGTGAGTTTGTGTTGTACAATTTGTGCATGTGGTTATCATTCTAATTAGTGACTTGTTTTTGGAATTTTAGTATGTGTTACACCTGTCTTAAGATTTTAAAGTTTAGTGTGTGTTCCATCCTATCAATATTTTATATTTAGCCAGAGACATGATTCATCTTTGCTAATCCATCTGAGTTATATGTATGTTTGTGGATACATTTTTAATCGATCTCTATGAAAGAATAAGATGAAACCATAAACATTTAGAGACATTATCAAAAGTAAAATATTCTTACAACTAAATGAGAAAAAAAAAAATAATAATATAAGTGACCAAGCAAAAGAAAGTCCAGTAAACAAATCAAAAGAACTTATAAACCATGGAGCAACACACTAAACCATAGGTGAAAAATAAACCATAGGTGAAAAAGGTATTTTGAGGATTAACCGGTTATGTGGAAAATACTTATAAAAAATAAAAACTATATTATAAACTGTTATAGTTTTTAAATTTTGCATAGTAACAAATATGCTTAATTGCACGCTCTATCATTATGATTTAACCTTTAAACTTTAGAACAATCATTTTCCCCTTTTCCAGATTTTAAGAAGAAATATTCTTATTTATCTCTATAAATCTATATATAAAAAATTTAATAGTTTTGCCGGTAAAAAAAAAGCTAATGCTCCAAACGGCTAATAAACCATTTGTAGAAATTTGTTTACACATTGTTACATTATTTAGAGAAATATCCAATCAAAAATACAATCATCTGACATAAATACTAATTAATTTTAAAATAAACTAATTTAAAACAAAATCCAAAAACAAATATTTCCATATCAGTCTAATTTATGTTGTATAGTAAATTACACACAAATTAGATTCAAAGAATCTTCACAAAATTCCTTTATTATATAGTAAAATTTCTAAAATATAATTACATTTTTTAAATTGTATTCAAGAAATTCGTGGATATGTGATTCGTCGGATAATTTGTATGTGTATAGTAGTTGAACAAAAAAAAGAAGTAATTCTATGTTTGTGTATCTAGGATTATGCCCAATCATATGAATCTAATATTTCAATTTTTTTTTTTTCTGGTTATATATTTCGACATAATTAGGAATCTTCAAATATGATATCAACCAAAAAAAAAAAAAAAAAAAACCGAAAAAGGAATTTAAAAAAAAAAAAAATTGACACGGGGCACAGAAGATNAAAAGGAATTTAAAAAGAATAAAAATTGACACGTGGCACAGAAGATTCATTACAAACACACACTTCTTCATGTGCTTAAACTCTTTCTCTTTTTGCAGTGTCCAAAGCTCAAAGCCCAAATCTCAACACTCTCTTCTTCTTCCCCAAAAATTCACAGATTCTGATTCTTCTTCTTCACATTCGTATCATTTGTACAGAGATTGATTGATTCTAAAGAGAATCATTATTTCTCTCTCAAGAAAAGATGAACAGAGAGAAAGAGAGACTTTAATGCGAGTGTGATCTCTCTCATTTTACAGATCCTGTACCCTAATTTATCGCTCTTGTAACGGTCACAATTCAAATTTCAAACTCTTTCACTTATGCCCTTGATTCGATCTGTGCTTTTATCTCAAATGCTGATTTGGGTTTTGCTCTGATCTCAGAAAGTTTCAATCTTTGTGGTGAAAGAGAGAAATGTTGACGTGTATAACTTGTACGAGTAACAATGGTGGATCTAAGCAACAAGAAGGTGAAGAAGAAGACGGAGTTATTGGTACTCCTAGAACTAAACAAGCGATTAAATCTCTCACTTCTCAGGTTAGATTTAGATTTCATCTTTCATGAATTTGTTTTGTGTGGCGGGATCATGGAGCTAAAGTACAAAACTTTGAAGTTCCAACATTGATTCTTTCTGAATTGTGTCAGTTTTGAAGTCTCTTTATCTTGTGTTCAAAGCATGTGACTTTTGTATGTATGTGTTATCAGCTAAAAGACATGGCAGTAAAAGCTTCAGGGGCGTATAGAAACTGTAAACCTTGTTCTGGAGCATCAAACCGGAATCAGAATGGTAACAACTATGCTGATTCGGATGTTGCTTCGGAGTCCGGGAGGTTTCGGTATGCTTATCAGAGAGCTGGTGAGGGTGGGACTGGGAGTTCGACACCGAAGATTTGGGGGAAGGAGATGGAGTCTAGGTTGAAAGGGCTTTCGAGTGGAGAAGGTACACCGAGTTCGGTGAGCGGGAGAACGGAGTCTGTAGTGTTTATGGAGGAGGATGAGGTTAAGGAATGGGTTGCACAAGTTGAGCCTGGTGTTCTTATTACGTTTGTGTCGTTGCCTGAAGGAGGGAATGATCTTAAGAGGATTCGGTTCAGGTAAATTGTTGAATTGATCGTATAATGTTGCGTGTTTCTGATTCAACTTAAGCGCTGTTTTTGCTATCTTGGTACGGTGTGATAGGTGTTATTACTTCTTGATCTGATTTTGGGATTAGAGGTATGTTTACTGTATGGTTTCATAGAAGCTTTTTCGGGTAGTTAAGAGAGCACTTATGTCCTCACCAGACTATATCTAACATGCTGTCTTGTCCTGCTGGAATGTATATATTCTTGATAGAATTAACTACACCTAAAACAGTAAATGAGTTATAAGTCCAGACGACCCTGAGCGTGTGCTGGATTCTTGTGTTACATGTCCTGAGATGTTCAATAAAATTGCTTTATTTTTTCAGTCGTGAGATGTTCAATAAGTGGGAAGCTCAGAGGTGGTGGGAGGGGAATTTGGAGAAGGTTATGGCGTTATACAACGTGCAGCAGTTCGATCAGCAGAGCGTGTCACTTCCAACTCGTCCTATATCCGAAGACGGGGTACTGTTATTTCACAAAACTAAGCTTTTAACTTTTACCTGTCATTTATCACTAGTCTCTAGCACTAACAGATTCCTTGTAACAGAGCTCGCGGATACAGTCTGCTAAGGACAGTCCTGTAACGCCACCTCTGAACAAAGAGCAACCTCCAGGAGTAGGATACGCCTCGTCTGAATCAAACCAAACACCTCGATGTTACGACTCTGCTGCTCTTGCTTCAACACCAAAGACCGAGACATCATCTGTAGATGATTCTGCTAGAAGTAGCTTAGTAGATCAATCCGAGGAAGTCTCAGTGAGTAACGCAAGCGACATGGAGACTGAATGGGTAGAACAAGATGAGCCTGGTATCTACATTACAATCAGAACTTTACCGGATGGTACTCGCGAGCTTAGACGCGTCCGCTTCAGGTACATACACATTGTGCCACTACATGCCTCTCTTTCTTTATAAGCAAAACATTTTGACAATGTTGGTTTCTTGATTGTTTCTGTAGCCGAGACAAGTTTGGAGAAACACATGCGAGGTTGTGGTGGGAACAAAACAGAGCTAGGATACAACAGCAATACTTGTGAGTTTGATAGATTTTACTAAGTGGAGAGCTACAGAGACAAAGAACAACAAAAAGACTGTTTATTAACAAAGACTATCTTTTTCTTTTCTGCTTTTTAGTTTCTTTTATAATTTGAAAAGAAATAGCTAAACAAGAGACTTGACTACCTTTCTTCTTTGGTTAATTAATTAATTAGATAGAGTTTTAATTCTGATTTTATAATTTTATGGAACACCATAATGATCAACATCCATCAAAGCAACTTCTAAAACCCCCAAGCAAAAAACCGAATTCAAAATTTTAAACTTTCAAATGTAATTTTCTATAATCATTTTCATGACTAACAAAAACCCATTAAACTAATTTTAAAGTCTTTAATTAATCATAATACATATTAACTTATCGAAAAAAAATGTAACAGAAAACTTGGAACGGTAAATCAGAGCCTAAAAGGTTAAGGATAACTTCAAACTACTAAGATTCATGGTTAATGGAAGAAGAAGATGATTGATAGAAATAAAAGATTGAGAAGATTATTGTTTATGTTTTTTATTTTATTGTTTATAAATGGCTAAAAGCCTTTTACATAAAGATAAATAACCAAACCAAACTATTAAACCAGAAATAAGAGAGTTGAACCAGGTTATTAACTGGTTTATCATACGTTTAACATTCCTCCGGAAAAGGGTAAAATAGTCACTTCACATCAATCTTAAGTCGTTCTTCGTGCTTCGTCTTCTTCTCATAAACCTTCCTCTGACCATAAAACCATGGATTCTTAGGGTTTAAGACCGTAATCAATTTCTATAAAAAACTCTCGAATCGATTCTCGCTATGGTGATTGGTTCTAGAATCGATGAGAAAACGAGGAATATGATCAGTTCGATTAAAGAGATTGTGTGTAATCACTCTGATGTTGATGTTTTAGCTGCTTTGAAAGAAACTAATATAGATGCTAATGAAGCTGTGCACAAGTTGATATATCAAGGTTTCGTTTTTTTTTGAATCGTTGAGCAACATTGAAATTGTGTTAATCCAATCTTTTTAGTTTCTAAACACTAATGCTTTGTACAGATTCGTTTCATGAGGTTAAGAGAAAAAGGGACAAAAAGAAAGAGGTAAAGTTTCTATCTTTATATGAATATATGATTTCTATGTGCTTATCCTTTGGTCTCAGGAGGCTTAGTGTTGTGGTAAAGTTTATATTTTTTCATATGAATAAGGAGGTGATGGTAATGATGAGTGGTTGTAGTTGTGGTCCACTATATGGTGCATAGTTGCATTGAGGGTTGTTTTTTAGTGTCCTTGTTATGGAATTTGATCTCTTGTGTTGCTTGAGTTATGAGATTTTGATGCGACAGGTTTGTTATTGGTTAGTCTCTTGATAATGAAGTTTGGAACTCTGTCCAGTATATATTTTGATTTTTATATGCTTGTCCTTTGACTTCAGGAGGCTACAGTTGTGGAGCCTGCTGATAGAAAGAAGCCTTCTGAAAATATTTTGAGAGAAGTGAGTTCTCGGTCACAGCCTGAACTTAATGTTGGGAGAGGAGACTACAATCGGAATAATTTTCACCGGAATGGAACTCCTCAAAATTCATTTCACAAGAATCCTGCTGCTGGTAACTAATCTTGATAACCAAATGCCTTATCTTAATCTGTTCTTTAAAACACACCTTTCACAGTAGGATATAATTTACGTCTGACTTGAACCTAGAAGATCAGTACCCATTAATAAAAATAGAGAGATGCATGTTCTCCTAATATGATTTTAAATCCATGTGATGGGTTTTCTGAGGTCCTCTAGTTTCACATAGTATACTGACTATACTCACCTAGAAATGTTGTCTGCTGTCTGAATCAATTGTTAGTTTAATGCAACTGCAGGACCCAGGAGAGAGTTCCGTGTTGTTAGAGACAACAGGTCTAATCTGCATGCAAATAAAGAATTGAAGCATACATCCACCCAGTTATCTGAATCAGATTTTAATGAAGATGTTTCCGTTCTAAACAAAAGGAGGTATTTTTCTTCTCGTCCGTTCTATCTTGTTTATATTAGTTGTTTCCCTCATAATTAAGATGCCATAATTTGTTTGGTAGATGTGGCATGGGATTTATTTAATTGCCTCTCAGTGATATATTCTTGATGGTACTAGAGGAGTTCACTTTAGTGGAATTTTGCTGCAGACTCTTAGGAAAGTAGTACACTTTGAAACTAAAGGCAGAAAAAAAAAATTCCGGCAATGAGAAAGTTGATAGGGCTGGTTTGTTTACTTGTTAGTTATCCCCATGATTTTGGTTGCTTTCAGGAGATGGATGGTACAACTTAAAAAAGATCTTTAGAACTCAAATATATGTTAAATACGGATCTTGTTTTGTTTGTATGGTTTGGCAGCTCATCAGGTAATTCTGGAGATCGGGATGCGGTTCATAGGAGGTCTAGACAGAGTGGAAATGTTCCTTCGCGTCGTCCTACAAGAAAAGAACACTATGAGGAAAGGCAGACGGTTCATGATGCTATTGTGCCATCAAGCGATTCTGGTCTTGGTGTATGTTCGTCATCTGCAGACCCAGTTCATGTACCATCTCCTGATTCAAGATCATCAGCTGTTGGAGCTATCAGACGTGAAGTTAGGGGTGTAGGTGTTGTTGGAAGATCTTCGGAAAATGTTGCTAAAGATACAGCTGCAACTAGAAAAGATGTTCCGAAGACATATAGACCGGTTTCCCCAATTTCAAAGATTGATCAAGGCAATCAAACTAGGGCACGAGTGTCTGTTTTGCCAAGCACTGTGGCCAATCATAGGTCTCATTCACATAGTCAGCATGGGAAAAGAAGCTACCAACATGTTAGAGCACAACAGCAAGCTGGTAGCCATCTAAAAGGAGTTTCTCAGAATAAACAGTGGAAACCTAAATCTAATCAGAAATCTAGCGGAAATAACGCAGGAGTTATTGGAACTCCTAAAAGGTCTTGTACTCCTCCAGCTGATAATTCCGTGAACATGGAATCAGAAACTTTGAAGTTACAGGACAAACTTGGGCATGTTAGTATCAGTGAATGTCAGAATGTCATCGTTGCAGTTGCAGATCATATTTGTGTCCCAGAGACTGATCGTTGTCAGCTGACTTTTGGCAGCTTTGTTCTGGAGTTTGATCCTTCAATCAATTCTGCATCTGGAATTCAGGAAACATGCTCTTCACAAGAACATAAACACGGCGATATTGATGACAGTTTACCCGGTCAGCCTCTTAAGGCTTCCTCCATCAATGGTATTTCTGGCACTGAGACCGTGGAAACTTCTGATAGCGAAATCAGAAATTCTGGAGCTGGCTCGCCACCTCCTTTACTGGTGGAATCAGAACAGCAATCTTCTGAAAAGCAGCAAGATTCCAGATCTCAGAGTTTGGAAGAGTATGCACAAATTAAATTCATCAGTGCAGATGGTCTTCCTTATGCTACTTTAGAACCGAAGCAGCTGCAAGATCCTCTTGAATTGCACAAGTTTTCTGTGAGTTTACTTTCTCTTAACTTTTTAAGAATTGATAATGTATATATGCTTAAGCACCGCGAGTACAGTATTGTGATAGGAGTAGGATATACGTGATCTGTTACTATTCCTAGTGTGTTGATGTTGGTCTCGTGACATACCCTTCACTCCCAGCAGGATTATGATGCCCAAGGAGGTTATCACCTACCTCAATTCAGGCAAGCGATGGATGAAAATGTGCGGGGACAAGGACCTTCTTTACAGGAGGTAGTTTCTTATTTCGTTACTGGTTCCACTTAATTTGTATATGTTCTCCCTCAATTCATTAGAGCTTTTCGCAGATATGAGAAGAATGGCACTGTGCATGCATCTTAGTTGTCTTTTCATGTCATTAACCATTTAATCTAATCTAATCCTTTTGGTCATGCAGCAAGCATTGAATACACACATGTTCAACAATTCCCCTGCATCTACAGTTCCAATGTTGCAGCAGCAACAGGCGCCAATGGCACAGATGTATTCGCAGGTTCATGTTTCCCATTTTCCCAATGGTATGCCGTATCGTCAGATCATCTCGCCAGTCTATTCCCTCCAAATACCCATGCAAGGATACTCTAGTAATCCAACAGCATATGCTCACCCTTCAAATGGCAATAGCTACATGGTCATGTCTGGAGGCAGTTCTCATCCCGGTGCAAATGGCCTCAAATACGGAGTTCAGCCATTTAAGCAAGTCCCCGCAAGTGCACCATCGGGTTTTGGGACTTTCAACAACCCTAATGGTTATCAAATAAGTTCACTGAGTGTAGTTGGTAATGCTCCGGGATTTGAGGATTCATCTCGTATGAAGTACAAAGATGGAAATGTATATGTCCCTAATCCTCAGGTAATGTTTTGGTTATCAAACATCGGGCTTCATCCGTTAACTTTTACCAATCTAAGTCTTATCTGGTTTCTTTCTTTGACAGCAGGCAGAGACTTCTGAAATTTGGATGCAAAACCCGAGAGATCTTCAGTCTTCCCAGTATTACAACATGGCTGGACAAACTCCTCTGGGTCCTTATTTGTCAACCTTCAACTCCCCTCCAGTACAATCGTCTCCTTTGCAGTTCCCAGGCATCTTCCTCTCGCCACAGCCTGGTCCAATGATGAATGCACACCATATGGGGCCTGGACTGAGTAGTAACATCGGGCTCGGGGTTGCTCCATCTCCTTCTCCGGTTCAAGTTGGTGCCTATCAGCAACCACAGCTTGGCCAACTTAACTGGCCAACAAACTTCTGAACAAGTCTAACTTGTTTACTTATTGAATGAATCATAATAACAACCTAAAGAGAAAGTAGTTTATCATTCTTGTGAAACATCCAAACTCTTATTTCTTTATATCAGTGCATAAAATGTCTTACGTTCTCGCAAGTCTCTATAATCTGTCTACTCTTCTCTATCCTCTCTTCCTAGGCAGAGACACAGGATGGTTCAAATTTCCTAACCAGGCAACGATTACTGTCCATACTACTTAAACCATTGATGTTGCTCTAGTTTTGGTATTAGTCAAAATCATTGTCAAAAGCAGGAAGAGAATCTTATAATACATGTGATTGGTCGTTTTAGTGTTATGCTTCTTTTGGAATACCCTGTTCTTTTATCTCCTTTTGCCATGAGAGTGTTTTGGGGATTTGAGTTGAGTGATACTGAGTGATGTTTTGAGGTAAAGATTGTGTTGTCATTGTTCTTCTTTGAGTTCTGTGTCATTCTTTATTGTGTGCTTTTCTTGGGATCCCCAAAACATGTCTTTCACACTCTCCCGGATTTTCATAAAGAAACATTGGTTCTTGAGCTTGACCCAACTTTCTTCTACACTAAGAATATGTAACCACTTTCTTTTTTAACTCTACATTGTTTGAGTTCACAAGTTTGATATAACATTATTCAACACTAAATCATTATGACAACATGCCAAGAAGAATCTAATCGATGGTGTTGTTGAAAATTATGGTAAATTAGGAGTTAGTTTAAGAATTATGGTCTAGAATCTTAATCAAGTGCCTACTCTGTTTTAACCCTTTTGAGAAATGATAGCTCTATATATTAAACCTTCCTAACTTCTTGCCTTGAGTGAATTGGAGTAACTAATACTCTTTTTGTTTCATCTTTCACCAAAGTGTCAAGGTACAATAATGCCTTTAACATGTGAATAGGATCACAGAAGTCAAAGCTAACACTGATTACACAAATTACTATGTCTTTGAAGATACCAAAAGATTGGCTAGAGATTACCTTGGAGAATCCTAGATTTGTTGAGTTTATAAATCATATAAAATAATTGAGAGGTCTATAAGGAGTTTACAATAGGTGTCACCATCTTTAAATAATGAAGTCTTTTTAGGGGAAAATGATGGGTAATTTGGCTCGTCTTGACCCTATAAGCTTGGTGTAATTGAAAATTAAATCTTCTAGTACACTTGTAAAATCATTTTTTATCCCTCTTTAAGTAGAAAGTATCCTAAACCCCTATAATTAGCTTGCTAAGTTTTATTATGAATGTTTGTAATCTGTCCTTTAAGTTTATTAAAATGGAATCTCCTTTTGCTGCATGCATAAAATTGAAAATGATTTGATGAGAAGCTGTCATTTTCTTGTAACTGCAGTCCATACATGTGTGCAAACTCTGCAATGATCAGAATATTGTCTTGAATTTTCCAATAAATAAGGAGAAAATGTTATAAACCCGCATGGCATTTAATCATTGTGGGAAAAAGAGTAAAATTATATAAATTCATATATAATTTTTAAAAAATTTGTGAATGGAGGATAAATTATCAGAAACAGGAAAAAGTGTTCTCAAGTGAATATAAAAATAGATATTCAACCGAATGTATTATGTAACTTATGTTAAGTATATGTTTCCTAAGCATATTTGTGTACTACTTACACGCTAAGCACATTTTTGTATGATATGATTTGTAACTATTTAGTTCATTTCGTTTGATACAAGACAGGAATATGAAATTTTAAGTAAGCTTGTATTTCTTTATTTATTTAAATTATATATTTTGAAGAGAAGAATAGCAAAAGTGTACGAGGATGGGTCCGATTAAAAAGAAGATGTTATGAGTGGGAAGTTTCGTGGATTCGAAGGGACGATCATTTACATTTAACTTAATATATAAAAACTAATTTAATTAATTGACTGAACTTTCAAATTTGTCAGAAGATAATATTGCTTTTGTTTTCTTAGTCGACTAATGATCTAAATTGATTATACAGCGTGTTGCTTACATATCTATGTGTAAGATTACAGAGAGTTGCATATTTTTTTTCTTAACATAGAGTGGCCAAAATATTTATTTTTGTTTGCGGTCACCAAAAATTCAAAACCAATTAATGACGTATCTTTATTTCTAATTTTGTGTCACCCCTATGGAAAAACCAAATTTTAATCTTAAGACATAGCCCACGAGAGTAATCATTTAGCAAATGAGCACCATTAATTAACTTTTTGAACATGCTCTCATCAACTCTTAATTACTATAATGTATTTCCATTTTCCACTTATTTTAATCTAAAATTGATATCTCAACAAAAAAGATAAAGTGAACTATAACATTGTGAGAACATTTGTCTGACAATAAAACATATATTATAGACGAACAGTACGAATACGCGTAACGCATGCAAGGTGTATCATTAGTATTCTTATAATTTCTATAATATTTTGCAATCTAATATATTAAGATTGGGGTCGCAAAATACTAAATTTACAACAAATATTGCGGCTAAAAGTAGAAAAAACAAATATTTTATTTAAGACCCTTTTCTGTTAGCTAGCTAACTGTATTTAAATACTTTTAGCCTATTAGGTATAGTCACATGCGAAAAACTAATTAATAAATGAAAACATTAGCTGAATTTTATCGTTTTACCTATTAAAACGTTTGTGTATATATACTTTCTTCACAATTGTCCCCAAAATAAGCCATAATTACTCTCAACGGATAGTCATTAAACTTTCCATGCATCAAGTAAACAAGTTCAAGTACGAGTTTGTGGTAAATTCAATAATTATCAATTAAGATGCATATATGAGGTGGTTTCAGTAACATATGAAAAGAGAAATGATAAAGGTGAAAGAAATTGGGGGACAAAGAATGATTTCAAAGTATGATCATGTGGTGAAAACCAATAATTACTTTTGGGGAAATGAAAGACAAGATATAAAGATTTTAACAGTGAAGACAAACAAAGTGAATAGCTCATGATCATAATATATATGTTTCTATTCTTAAATTTATATACAAATTCTTTTTCAAAATATTAGAAACGGAAACATATAATATAACATGCTCCACTACCAAGACTGAGGGAGTA
>OVAP01000530.1:0-34189 GCA_900406295.1 Aurinia saxatilis
AAAGGGTGATGGGCTTCAGAAGGCTTCTCTTAAACGGGCTGTAATTCCAAGGCCTCGAATGACTTGATTCCAGGCCCATGTGACAGCTAACTCACGTGGCTTCCTTGTCTCCAAAGTTCATTTCAATCCAATCTGCGTATTATCTTCACCTGAGGTCCTGTTCCCGTGCTGGATTTCTGATTTGGGCGAGAAATATCCATCTTTGTACCTAAAATGCTTATTTCTTCGGAAAATACTTTGAAAACATAAAATGGTGAAAATCATAACATTTATTCTGAAATCATTTGGTTTTATTATTGAAAGTACTTGAAATCTATAGTAAAAAGTGGTAAAATATTAGTCCTATCAAATCCCCAGACTTAGCTTTGTTTGTCCTCGAACAAACAATAAGCTAAAGAAAAGGAAAATAAGTTTGAAAAGCTGGAAATACGTCTTACTTGTTACCACAACCGAATTGATGTGTTTTAATGACTCCATGCTTATCTGAGGATTCTCGCTTCATAGTCCCGCCATAACTCTCCCAACTGGTTCAACAAGAATCTCAACTTGCAAACACCGTAAGGTACCGAAATTCTGACTCTCTACATTCATTTATATTATGTGAGCTTTTTTCTGGAAAATATCAGCTAGGTAAAACAGGCTAGGTGTGTAATGAGAGGGGGCTAATATTTAGAGGTGATGCTAGTGTGTTTAGGGTTTACCGTACTTAAGAGAAATGCGATATGTTTGCAAAAAGCAAGAAAGATCAGACCACTTAATGACACAGTTTCCCAGTCACTCTCTCCTTAGCTCGGCTTGTTCCTCCCCAGACTTAGATTCTTCAAAGGAATCTAAAGTCTTCTTCAACCTCTTTGTACTCCTTTAAATGTTTTCCACCTTTCTTCATTTTGATCCCTGATTTTCCTGGTTTTTTTGCTACAAGTATGGATCATAAAGCTTCTACACATTTTTTCTTAATGAAGTTCTCATCTCTCCGGTCGTTTTACACATACGGCATATAAGACAAGAAAGAAAAAGAGACTGCATGGGGTTTGAAAAGAGGTTAGGTTTATAGATATGGTAGCAACTTAAAATAAGTTGACCATTCAGGATCAGCAAGAGAGTGGTAAAGTGGATAAGTAGTCCTGAATGAATTTTTTTCCCTAGTCTAATACTTCCAATAAGAAAGATTTAAATTCCGGTTTATGTCCAAATAAAATAGAGTCATAAATCAGAATTATTAAAGTACGTGTAAACCGAGATGTGCTCGGGAAGCTTGAGTATGGGGTTTCTAAATTGGTCGTCCTTGATAAGTCCTGTAAGATTAGTTATTCATCCACAAAAGGTGGGTGTAAAAATAAGTAAGGTTTGAAAAATAGGGCTGAAAACCAAATTTTCTTTAGAGAAATACTTTTGAATTTTTTTTGAAAAATTCGAAAAGTTTGTCAAAGAGAGCCAAAATGAACAAAAGTTGTTAGAGAATGAGGAACATCCCCCTCCGACTTAAATTACATCGTCCTCGCTGTAAAATTTGTGGAGAATGGAAAATGAAATGAAAATAGGTATGGTAAGGACTGTTACCTCATTAGTATCGAACTTGTGCTGGCACTCATTTTGGTCATCGTAATGTGATGCTTGGTGAAAAACTATTTCCACGGTACTGAGATATCCAGTTGTTGTCTCTAATGTTGTGTTTCATCTAAGAATGGGGTGGTCTCCCCTTTTTAGCGCACCCATCGATCGATTGGAGCTTACATCGATCGATCATTTCTGGGGGGAAAACGTTAAACATAAAGTTTTTCGGATTCCTTTTTCGAGTAATGGCTTTCAATTGTGCATTTTATCTGCAACGTGCCCCTAAACTTTTCTTTTTCTTCCATAACTTCTGTAAAATGAAAATCATGAAACAAAGAAAGAAACATACTACATAGATAAAAAATTCATGTTTTTAAACATCACCGAAAAACATAAATAAAGCGAAATTCTGAAATAAAATGCAAAATAAGGAAAAATAAAGAAAATAAAGGAAAAGAAAAGAAAAGAAAAGAGAAGAAAAGAAAAGAAAAATGATACTCACTAACTTTAAGGTCGGGGGTTGTGGCTCTTGCTCCTGTGCACACTGCTGGGTCCACCCTCATCGGTAGCTGGCGTACATATGCACGAGGTGGGAACTCTCACCCTAGACAGTTGGCGGGCCATCCAATGCAACAATCCATGGCTCCGGTTCTGAGTCTCCACACTCCAATGGGTGACAACGTGTGTATCGTCAAGATAAGCCGGCGGTGGTATAGGAGTATACTCCACAGACATGGGTTGCAGCAGTGCCTCATATCCTCCCTGAGTAAACTCGGGGGCAGTGAAAAATGACGGGCCTGATGGTGCATCCGCCTCTGCCGAGCTGGGCCTGGCTCTAGTGGCTCCCATGCGCCCAATGCTGGTGCGTGGTGGCTGACACGGCTCCAACAAGTCGGGCCTGCATGCCAAGTCTGCCTCCTCATCTACCGCCAAGGATCGCTGAGGAAGTGTACACCAGTACGTGCCCTCTGCATCGCTGAACTCATAGTAGCGTTGCTGAGTGATTATGCGGCAGTGCTCCAGGTACGCCATATTGATACGCGCCTTCTCGTTGGTGCGGTCTCTTGGAGGTACTATCACTCCATGCAACTCGAAGATAGGTAGAGGAGACTACCTGAGTAATCCTCCATCTTGTAGCGGCCGCCCGACAAGTAGTAGAATTTCCTATCAGCTAGGTTGTTGGCTAGAAGCGCGCCAAGTTTCACTGTCTCGAAGTCGGGCATGGTGCTGTAGATATCTGAGGTGACATCTACTATCCTGCTAAGCAGGTAGAGCTCGGTCTTGGACAAGACCACCGTCTCCTCCTTGGAGGAGAAAATATGACAGATAGCCTTGGCCACCAGTCTGATAGTAGGGTGCCTAATGTGGGTGATCCTCGGTTTGGTGTGATCACCATGGGTTATGAGCGCCCAGAAATCCTTGACACCTGTAAATTCACCAAAAGATGACTCACCATGAGTAGCATCGAAGCCATAGAGCTCACAAAGCTCAGTGATGGTGAGGCTGTAGGAGAGGCCGTTGGCCAAGTATGTCAGCACTCCTCGAGGAATATCATAAGTGTCGTCAGCACGGCGCTCGTACATAACCTCCACAGAGGCTAAGAACTAACGAACCAAGTCTGGATAGAGCTTGTTCTCCTAGAACGCAATGGTTTGTAGACCAATGCTGCTGTAGAGAGTAGCAACCATCTCCTTGAGACCCAACCCCTCGAGGGTGGCCTCGTGAAACATCCTGGTGGGATGAATGGTCGCCCTCTAATAGTGATGTTATTTTACCGCTTTTCGATATGATTTTTGTGTTTTTATCAAAGAAACTATTTAATTTAAAACATAAACTACTGGATTTCACATTTTCTGTTTGCAAAGTGTTTTTGTGAAAACAATGCATTTTAGGTTGCAAAGAGGTACTTTCTAACAAATCCAGCAAATCAACATCAGAAGTCAAGGCCCGGATTAAAACAATTGATGAGGATTAGTTTTCACCCAAAATATTTCCTGCAAGCGCACAAGCCTCGTAGTAGTACTTAAGGATCGTATCCACAGAGAAAGGATTTCAAATCGAGCTAAGATGCAAATATAAGTTTTGGTGGTTTTGATCGATCGAATGAGATGTCAATCAATCGGTCGGAACGGTTTTTAATGAATTCTAAGAAACTACTGATGCAAAATGAAAACGGTTTAATACAATTAATCTAAGTGTTGGGAATAAGGTATTTCTCTAGAAACACAGGCCGAATTATTCAGATTTGTAAGCAGCCTTCGTGTTGAAGTCTTCTTGACTCAATCCCATTCAAGCATAAAGCACATGACCTCAACAAAGGGGCAGTCATGATTTCTACGAAAGGATTGATATGTCAATCATACACATGACTCTCTGGTCGAGATCCCACACGTATAGCTTATCGTTTACTCGTCAGATATTCTATCTAATGGTGTTTTAGCGAAGAGAATCTATAATGAAAAGCTAGGTGACCAAGCTAAAAATTCTCAGTTAATTCTAGTAAATATAAATTTCCTTCAAATGACCAGCAAACAATCTATCTACCAAACCATGTAACTATGAAAAACCTTGATCCCAACGATCAAATTACTCTAACATAGATGAAAGAACCATGAAGAGCAAAATAATCATGCAATAAATATTGAATTAAGGGTTCAAATACATGAGATTATCTACCGTAGCAACTATAGAAATGAAAACAATAAAAGACTTTGAGAGTTTTTGAAGACAAAGTGCTCTCTCGTAGAGTTTAGGTATTGTGGAGAGGCACCACTATTTTCAGAGATGAGAGATCTCTTTATATAAAGGTTGGAGGACGTCTGAGGGCTTCAAGGGAGTGATAGAATCGAATCAGCTGGAGAGAATCAAAATATCTGAGTTTATCTCTTCTGATCGATCGGTCGCCGTAGGATTCACCGATCGATTCGCTCAGTAGATATCCATTTCGTCACTACAAGAAAACATCCCAATTGTTAGGGAAGAATTCATAGCAAATTCGTAGCAAACAAGTGTTTGCTATGAATTTGCTACGATTTCAAATTCCATGCAAGTAGTGAGTCGCAATGCTATAAACATCGCAAAATCGTCGCAAGATTTGCGTGGAAACGGTATTCGTCGCAAAATTCCTCGCAAATACTTTGTGAGGAATTCGCGAGGGATTGGAGCATTCCTTGCAAATTCCTAGCTAAATTGTGAGGCATTTGCGAGGAACTATGAGCAAGGAGTTTGCTACGACAGCTGTTGCGAGGAGGTTGCTACGAAATATGTTGGGAAGAGGTTGCTACGAATTATGTTGCGAGGAGGTTGCTACGAATTAAGTTGCGAGGAGGTTGCTACGAATTAAGTTGCGAGGAGGTTGCTATGAATTATGTTGCGAGGAGCTTGTGAGGAAAGGACTTGCGAGGAGCTTGCGACGTATGCTTGCGAGGAGCTTGCGAGGATTGCTTGCGAGGACGTTGCGACGAATTCTTGCGAGGAATTAGCAAGGAAATATTTGCTATGATTTTGCTAGTAATTTATTACAAATAAAAAATAAATATTAAATAATTTTAAAATAAATGAAATTATTTAATTATTAAATCCAAAATAATAATTATATAAAATAAAAATATTTATTACAAAATATAGAACTGTTTTCAAAATACAAAATACTATATATAATTTAATTAAACAATATCGGGTTCGGCTGATCCGCAGACTGTTGTGTAGACACTCCTGCTGCAGTCGCGGTAGCTGCTCTGACATTTGCGATGAGGCGTCGGAAGTTCTCATCCGTGTTCGAAACGGGTTAATTGGTAAAGAAATATTCGAAATAATAAATTACCAAAGATAATGAATAATAAAAATAAAAATGAAATAAAATAGAAAAGTTAAAAAAAATTGATTACCTCGATCGCGATTCGGTTTATGTCTTCCGGAGTGAGCTCGATTGGGTCGCCGTCCGGAGTCGAGGACTGTGAAGAAACCTCGTCGACTCGAGAAGTGATCTGACTGTGCAACTTCTCGACCCGTTTGGAGAGCCATGTACCATCGGGCCTCCTATGGGTTTCCTCCCAAACCTCCGTAATAGTTGCGGGCCGTTTTCTTCTTCCCGGCCTTATAAATAAACTCAAAAAATTAACGTAGTAGTTAAGTTAGTTTAAAATGATAAGTAATAAATATAAAACGAAAGAAACTTACAATTTTCCGACCACGTGTTCTGAAGGGCCATTGGTCGGATCTGTGTTTGGCGGATTAGCCAGCCTCGTCAACTGGAGTAAGACAACTATTTGAAGTCGACTTACTCTTCTTCTCGGACGTAGGCTGCATCCAAAACTTTGTTGTGAATTTCGGATCTTACCTTTGGTCTATTTATAGGAATCCATAAATTTTTGCTACGAATTTGCTACGAATTTGCAACATATTTGCTAGAAATTTGCGAGGAACAGAAATCAATTATTAGATTTAAACCATTTTACTTGTGGGCTACCGACTTTCTGGCGTACCAAACAAAACCTCGTTAATTCCCGCAATTTTGCTACTAATTTACGAGGACACCCCATCTCAAAGCTCCGATCTCGCAAATTCCTCGCAAAATAGCTACTACAACTGTCCAAACATATTCCTCGCAAATTTGCTAGGAATCTGCGATGACTTGTTACTGTTCATGCAAATTCCTCGCAAAGACGTCGCAAATTTGTGACGAATTTACGAGGTTATAGTTTATCGCAAAATTACGATGATTTTGCGAGGAATTTATATTTCCTAGCAACTGAGTAGCAATGTACTCGCAAATTTGCGACTCCAATATTTCCTCGCAGATTTTCCTAGCAATAGCCGCCTTTTCTTGTAGTGCGTTATCTCTAAAGCTTCTCATATGCTTCATGTTATCTTCAGATATTTCCCGAATATATGGAGTGATCTCATGAAATTTCTAGAAGTCTTCAGTAGTTATCTCTCTTTGGTCGATCGGTCACACTGATGATCGATCGATTGGGCCTAAAGGGTGATGGACTTCAGAAGGCTTCTCTTAAACGGGATGTAATTCCAAGGCTTATTGGTCGAATGAACAGGCCCATGTGACAGTTAACCCACGTGGCTTCCTTGTCTCTAAAGTTCATTTCAATCCAATCTGCGTATCATCTTCAACCGTAGGTCCTGTTCCCCCGCCGGATTTCTGATTTGGTCGAGAAATGTCCACCTTTGTACCTAAAATTTTTATTTCTTCGGAAAATATTTTAAAAACATAAAATGGTGAAAATCATAACATTTATTCTGAATTTGGTTTTATTATTTAAAGTACTTGAAATCTATAGTAAAAAGTGGTAAAATATCAGTCCTATCAACCATTATTAACACTTCCGTGTATAATAATTAACCTATGATCAAGACTCTAGGTGACCAGACTAAGGCTAGCATTAAACTTGATCTAGAGAAAGAATTAAGGGTTTAAACCTAATTTAGACTTATGGCTAACAATAATTTATATAAATCCTAAGAACTCAAAGCCTAACAAGAGAACTGCTCAGATATAGCTAACCAAGACATCGTGCAATTAATTGAAAGCAATCAAATAACAAAGAGAAAAGATGAAAACAAGGGTTCAAAGGATTCTTCTATCCCTTACAAATTCTCTCTAAAGAAATTAAAGTATTACCCTAAACAATGGCTTAGCAAAAGTATTTATAGGAGTCTGGACGAAATTTAGAATTAATAAAAATAACATAATATAATTTCCTAGAGAGATTTGTAAAATTTCTTGCTCTTGAAGAAATAGAAAATAGCATGTTTTTCCTGACGGGTGTCGATCGACACCGAGCTCTGTTTTCCTTTTCTTTGTTTCGTTTCCATTTCTTCACTCGAGCTTTCTCTCTTTTTTATCCGTAAATCTTCTAGAATTTACCAAGGTTCCAAAATACGCCCATGCACCTAAAATGACTCACTTGTACTCTAATAATAATATATAGACTCTAAAATAAAAATAAATATATGTTCTATTATATAAAAAACCGATGAAATATAAGATATATCAACTCCCCTAGACTTAGCCTTTGCTTGCCCTCAAGCAAAACATAAAATAAGCTGTGAAAGAGGTTTGAAAATATAAAACTCACCTTGCTTTGGAAAATCGAATTGATCTTAGTCAACTTAGTAATCCACACATTAGCTTAACCAATTCCAAATTTGACCGCAATGTACTTCTCCTTAGACTTCCTTAGCATTCCAAATAAATCCACAACCTTGTTCCGAAGTTGATGCATTTATGATAGATTATCCCTTCTTTTGATCCCAATGCCTTCGACAGTTCTAGACTCATTTCTTATACAATGCTTGACAAATCCACACCTGAACAAAAATATTCATTACTCTCCCAAGACTTGAGTAGCACTATAGTTTTGTTATGGATCATCGAGATGTTTAGTCTCTAGCTAGCCTATACCTTCATCTTTGTTTCTCCTTAAAATATAGGTACCATCATCGGAAAAGCCATTTCCTAGGCGACCCTAGTATTTTAACCTTCTTTGTACCACAAGTCACTTTTTCGAAAGAGAGAGTAACAAATGTTTTCTCTTACTTGTTGAATCTGGCAAACATGAATGGAAGAATCAAATCCTAGTGCATTGATCACATTGAAGAGGTGCAATAAGCTCCAACCGTTCGATTCTTCGTAACTGAGCATGGATGACTTTGTATTACCAATTGGCCCTCGGATTTTTCAATAGTCTTGTTATGAGATTAGCCTTTCTAATGATGGTCACAAATCTGAAAAAGATACAATCAAACAATCCAAGCAAATATCATAGTTTAAAAACTGATTTTGACTCGATAAAAACCTTTTTTTTTTGAAAAATATCACAATAAATCAAGACAAAGAAAAATACATCAGTATTTCTCTCCCACCAAACTTAAACAACACTGTCCCAGTGTGTATAAATCTCGAGACAAGAAAAGAAAGAAGCATTAATCGAATGGGGCAAAAATCAGAACAAGTTACCTTGAATCTGTGGGGGGGGGGGGTGTCGTTCGACACCAATGCTGGAAGGTCGACACTCAGTTAGTCTCGAGCGACACAAAAAGGCATTGACCAGTAAATCTGATATATTTGAAATAACCTTTTTCTTTTGATTTTATGGTATAATATCCGTATTAAATAATATATAATAGTAAAAATCACGAATATAATTTTATAAATAGTAGAAAAACCTGACCGAATTTATAAACTTAATTAATTTTTTTGAAAACTGTAACTATTTTTAAAAAATTCAAAACATCAAAATATTCAAAACATCAAAATAATTAAAATAAATAAGATAAATAGTAGAAAACTCACAAGTTGGTTGCCTCCCACAAGGCCCTTAATTTTTAGCCATTAGCCTGACTATAACTTGAGTTTAGACTGATGGTGGAGCGACTAACGAAAAGATTTCTCTGTCGGGTCTTGTTATGAGCAAAGTAATGCTTGATTTGTTGACCATTCACCACGAACTCCTTTCCTTTGGGATTCAAGAGCACAACAGCACCATATGGTCAAACGAACTTAACCGTGAAGGGACCTGACCAACGAGAGCGCAATATTCCAGGAAATAAATTCAAACGAGAATTGTAGAGAAGTATCTGATCATTTGATTTGAAAATACGGTTAAGTATCTTGCGGTCATGATGAGCTTTGGTGCGTCCCTTGTATATCTTTGAATTCTCATAAGCAAGATGTCGTATTTCGTCTAACTCATTGAGCTAAATCAATTGTCTCTTTGCTATGGGTTTGATGTCAAAGTTGAAGTGCTTTTTTTCCCATTCAGCCTTTTGTTCTAATTCCACCGGAAGATGTTAAGCCTTTCCATAGAGTAAGTGGAATGGTATAGTCCCCAAAGATGTCTTATAAGTTGCCCGATAAGTCCATAATGCATTATCAAACTTAGTAAACCAATTCTTCCTTGTCTTGCTAACAGTCTTCTCAAGAATCTTATTAATTTGATGATTCAAAACCTTAACTTGTCCACTTGTTTGAGGATGATAAAGCTCATAATGCTTGATTTGTTGATCATTCACCACGAACTCCTTTCCTTCGGGATTCAAGAGCACAACAACACCATAGGGTCGAACGGAATTAACCGTAAAGGGACCTGACCAACGAGAGCGCAATTTTCAGGAAATAATTCAGACGGGAATTGTAGAGAAGTACCTGATCATTTTGTTCGAAAATGCGGTTAAGTATCTTGCGGTCATGGCGAGCTTTGGTGGTTCCTTGTAGATATTTTGAATTCTCATAAGCAAGATGTAATATTTCATCAAACTCATTGAGCTAAATCAATCACCTCTCTGCTGCGGGTTTGATGTCGAAGTTGAAATGCTTTATTTCCCATTCAGCCTTGTGTTCTAATTCCACTGGAAGATGACAAGCCTTTCCATAAAGTAAGTGGAACGGTGTAATCCCCAAAGGTGTCTTATAAGCTGTCTGATAAGCCCAATATGCATTATCAAGCTTTGTAGACCAATCCTTCCTTGTCTTGCTAACAGTCATATCAAGAATCTCCTTAATTTGACGATTCAAAACCTCAATTTTTCCACTTGTTTGAGGATGATAAGGAGCTCATAATGCTTGATTTGTTGACCATTCACCACGAACTCCTTTCCTTTGGGATTTAAGAGCACAACAGCACCATAGGGTCGAATGGATTTAACCGCGAAGCGACCTAACCAACGAGAGCGCAACAAATGAGAATAGTAGAAAAGTATCTGATCATTTTGTTCGAAAATGCGGTTAAGTATCTTGCGGTCATGGCGATTGGTGCGTTCCTTGTAGATCTTTTGAATTTTCATAAGCAAGATGTCGTATTTCGTCTAACTCATTAAGCTAAATCAATCGCCTCTCTGCTGCGGGTCTGATGTCGAAGTTGAAATGCTTTATGTCCCATTCAGCCTTGTGTTCTAATTCCACCGGAAGATGACAAACCTTTCCATAGAGTAAGTGGAATGGTGTAATCCCCAAAGGTGTCTTATAAGCTGTCCGATAAGCCCAAAATGCATTATCAAGCTTTGTAGACCAATCCTTCCTTGTCTTGCTAACAATCTTCTCAAGAATCTCCTTATTTTGACGATTCGAAACCTCAACTTGTCCACTTTTTTAAGGATGAGAAGGATCGGCGATTCTATGTTGAACACCAAATTTCTTGAGAAGCTTGTTGAAGACTTTGTTGATGAAGTGTGAACCACCATCGCTTATGACAACTCTTGGAACTCCAAAACGAGGGAAAATGATTGTCTTGAATATCTTAAGCACCACTGAAGAATCGTTTGATGGACTAGCAATGGATTCCACCCATTTAGACACATAGTCCACCGCGATCAAGATGTATTTGTTGTTGTGTGAAGATGGAAAAGGACCCATGAAGTCAATTCCTCAACAATCAAACACTTCAACTTCAAGGATAAAATTATGTGGCATCTCATGTCTCTTGCTGATCTTTGCTTTCTGTTGGCAAGCATCGCACTTTGATATGAATGCATGAGCATCATAGAACATTTTTGGCCACCCAAATCCAGCTTGTAGAACCTTAGAGACCGTCTTGAAGGTTGCAAAATGACCAACATAGGCTGATCCATGACAATGAAAGAGCACACCTTGAATCTGCACATCTGGTAAACAATGGAGAATGATTTCATCCTTGCAATTTTTGAACAAGTAAGGATCGTCCCAAAAGAAGTCTCGAATGTCGCGGAGGAACTTCTTCTTCCTATAGCCTGAAAAATCTGCTGGAGGTGTCTCTACGACAAGATAATTAGCAATATCAGAAAACCAAGGAGCATCGGAAGCACTTACACCGAAATATTGGTGAAAAGTTCAAATTTTGGGTCTGATTTGTCCGGGTGTCGATCGACACCATTAGAGGTGTCAATCAACACACCTCTGTTCTCAAGACTCTGTTTTTGAATATACGCGAGGTGTCGATCGACACCAATCCTATCCGAGCCAAATCTTATTCACGAGACCGTAATCATGTTTATATGTTCCTCGGGCAGTTGATCGTTGATGGGGACATCATCTTCATTCCTTAGTCGTGATAAATGGTCAGCAACATCGTCTCAATTTCTTTCTTATCCTTGACTTGAATGTCAAACTCTTGAAACAATAGAACCCATCGAAGCAAGCATGGCTTGGAATCCTTCTTGTTCATTAAGTACTTGAGTGATGAATGATCTGTATGAATGATGACACTACATTCCACCAAGTATTGTCTAAACTTCTCAAAAGCAGAGATGACGTCTGATAGGGATGATATTTTACCGCTTTTCGAATATGAATTTTTGGTGTTTTTTACGAAGAAACTATTTGATTTGAAACATAGACCACTGGATTTCACATTTCTGTGTTTGATAAGTGTTTTTGTGAAAACAATGTATTTTAGGTCACAAATGGGCATTTTCTCCCAAGTCCAACAAATCAACATCAGAATTCTAGGCCCAGATTAAGAAGATGCTTATTTTGGATTGAAGTGAGGAGTTAGGACAATCAAGCCACGTGAGTTAGTTATCACATGGACTTGGAATCAAGTCATTAACCCTCATGAGTAAGAAGTTAAGCCCAAATCATTGAAGGTGTGTCCAGAAGCTCGCATGAAATGAAGGCCCAATCGACCAGAGCAAAAGCCCAACGATCGAGTGAGGCCCATTATCTCAAGGAAGCTTTGAGAACAAATTCAGATAGGACCGCTGCATTTGGGGAGTTATCAGTATATGCTGGAGATAATTATTGAAGATACCGAATCTTCAGAAAACGCGTTTCTGATATCCACCAATCGATTAATATAATGGCGACCGATCGATTCATAGAGGATAGTCACAAATATTTGGATTCCTCTCCAAATCTTCTTCCTGATTCATCTCGACCAACTACTCGACTCTCTCCCCTATAAATACAGACGACTGAAGCCAGAGAGAATCATTAGAAGAACACTAAAAAGCTTCCAAGCATCCATGCTAAATAATTTTTCAGTTTCTTATTGTTTCTTCATTTTATTGTTGCTTTGATCATTGTTTCAAAGGCGACGTTTGTAATCTCTGCATTCCAGAGAAGCTATTCTAAACCCTTTCTTATAATAAGAAATTTTCATTGTCATTATGCTTGCTCTTAGCATGTTTGAGTAGTATTTTAGTTAGAAATAGGCTAGGAGGAATCATGGTTTGGTAGATAGACAATAGAACTGTGTAATGATTAGTTTATAAGCTTATTTTTTATATCAGATCTTAATATAATCATAGGATAAACCTGCCACTAATACACCATTTAGAGTAAGAGATCTAGAACTTGATAGTGAAAGCTTTACTATTTATAGTTTAGTATAATTTGATTTCTCGAACTTAATGTCTAGATTAATTGGTTGATCAGCCCATATGTTCTCTTTCTAAAAAGATATATGTTAGAGCTAACTCGGATACCAATTGAACTAGACTAGCGAAGTCTGACCATAAGAATAATTAGTTAATAGTGATTTCAACTATATAGCCTAGATTAGGATTTACATTAGTTACTACCCTGAATAATTCAAACCGTGATCCTCTGATGCATTGTCTGACTTCCTAGCGCTTTTTATCATTGAATCTTCTCACGTTTTATCTATTTTAGCATTTTTAGGTATTGATCGATCGACCACATAATCTGCAATCGACCTAGAGGTGTTTTAATCGATCGACCAGTGCACACCGTCGATCGACCAAAACCACAAACCAACTCATTTTGATGCTTAGCTCGAGTGAACTTGGACGTCCTACTGCGTACACCCTGCTCCCTGTGGATTCGACCCCTAAGTACTACTGCGAGACTTGTGCGCTTGCATGACATATTTTGGGCGAAAACTAAATCCCCATCAAGTTTTCTGGGGGCGTTGCCAGGGAGTAATGGTTGACCACTAGCATAACGAGCAAACTCCAGACTAAGCTTTTCCCTTTATTTCAATTTCATTAATTTTATATTTTATTATTACATTTTTGCATTTTCATTCACATACTCGAACCATGGAACGTAGGAGAATCATCGGAAGCTACGATGGCCCAAGGATGACATTTACACCATACGGTGGCTCTTATGCTCTGCAGGAGATCCACAGTGACAATTCTGAGCCGATGCCTGCAGCCCCTTCCTTTGTACCATACCAGCTCTATAAGGAAAACCAGAGGAGATACTCGCCTCCTCGCCCCTCTCATTCTGAAGGCCTTGACAAAAGGATCGAGGACATGCTCAAGAACATTTTCTCAGAGGAGAAATGTCATAAAAAGGAACTTGACAGAAGGTTGACCGACCTCAAGAATTAGCTCAACACTAAGGTGGGAAACTTGGCCACCAAGGTGCGCAACATGGATGATCAGATCTCCCACCTTGAAGACATGGTCGTGGCTAACACTAGGGGCCTACGAGAAAAGAGCAAGGACATTCATGCCATCAACATGTTGGACGAACAACTTGAGAATCTAGAGGCAAGATCAAAATCTGACAGCGAAGATATCAAAGAAGGAATTGACGAGGGACTAAAGCCTGTCTACACAGAGATAATGGGCAACATCAGGGCCATTGATACCCTCGAAGTGAAGCTGATAGAAACAAGCACCAAAATACATGAGAAGGTGGACCACTTGGATGACGCACCTTCAACACCAGAGTTCAACGCCAGAGACGACGCCTTCAAGGAAGTCCTCAATACTAATGTTGAGACTCTTGAAAGTTTTGTTGGTTTTTTTTCTGGGAACAACACTTCAACAACACAATTTCCCCTGACAGTCATGAAGATTGAAGAAGAATCCAAAGACCTGTGGGGGGTCGGATTTCACCCCTTGAGATTGATAGCGTAGAAATGACTAAGTCATCAAGAACTGTCGTGATCGATGATTTAGGATCTACGAATTCATCGTCAATCATGAGATCTTACCATGGAGCCTTCCGAGACTTACGAATCATGTTCGGCTCGCCTTAACCTCTCGGAAAAATCCATCTCATTACACCAAGACATCGTATGGCTCGCGTGTGGCCTTCTCAACCTTGATCCGCGACCTATGGTCGCATGTGGCTCGCACATCGCGCATCACACAAGCCAGAACACAAGCTAACTCGCGACTTTGTCCCTCCGACTCTATCCCGCGACCTATACATCAAGCTTCTCCCGCGACCCAACGTGGGTGTGGCTCGCCTCTCGCTTCACTAAGGCTTATACCGCGACCTGCGAGACAAAGTTGTAACTCGCACCTTTATCCCAGACGGGCTCTCGCGACTTGTACGTGTCGTAGCTTGCCTGTTCGGGTCAAGAGGAAATACCCGCGAGCCACAATGAAAGGCACAGACCGCGGCTTGGTCTCGAGACGGATTCCACGAGGCAACGATCATCGTGGCTTGTCATCCATTCGCACATCGCGTTCCCGCGACCTGGAGCACATACCAGCTCGCACGATCACATCCAAAACATACTTTCGTGACCCAAGAGGTCGAGCCGGCTCGCCATTCACGGACAAGGACTCGTTCCGTGACCCACGGTTGCATGTGAGTCGCATGTTCGTTCTTCGATCAGACCCCGTGACTTGGCTTCGAGCGAGGCTCGCGGTTTGCATATACAAGAGCTTGACCCGCGACCCATGCAGTCATCGAGGGTCACAGAACAACTTCAATCATCAAGGCTCAATGCCATTCCGTGGATCAAACAAGCCAAGAACTTAGTTACAACGAGAACATGAGATCCACGAAGTAACATTAACTTACACTATCATGAAATGCGACCTATGTGTCCGATTACACTCTCGACAAGCTAAACGGTTTGATAGTTCATCATGGGCCGATATCCAAGCCAAGTCTTTCAAACAGAATACTCACCATCATTCTAGAAAATTCGGGAAGGATCAAAGGCAAATCTACGAAAAAGGAAGTCTTTCTCTATTTTATGACAAAAAGAAGTTTTTAGATTCACATCGGAGAAAAGGAAACTTTCGAAGAAGCTGTCTGCAAGAAATGGAAGGTGGCCCATGAAAAGCCCGACGACCCAGGACGGTTTAGCTGAGAGTATATATATCTTGCTACTTATAACTTACATTGTATCTTGAAACATCTTAAACCCTATCGACCTAGAGAGCTCTAGTAATAAAATTTGTGTTCATCAATATTTTGTCTGTCGTTCATCTTTTCTTCCGTTCTGTTTTGTCTTTGAATTCTCTCCGTTCTCTCTGCTTTCTCTGTTCTCATACTTACAAGTGATTCGTACAAAAAGATAGTCGACAATACCTTAAAAGTTTTGTATTATACAAGTTTGTGGTTATGTGAATTTCGGTACACACAAGACCAGCATCGATCGACCGGAGAGGATGTCATCGATCGATTACTAGAGGAGATGCCACATGCCGGGAAAGACATGGAGAAAGAAATCGTGCACATCAACATGCTCGTTTGGATGCCAGAAGAAGAAGACTCTGAGAACTCGGAAGAAGAGTCGCCATACTCAGAATCCTCAATACATGCAGGAGTTGGGGAACTTACTAAGAAGCAGATGAGATACTTCGTAAAGGAGGTCAGGAAGATCCCTCCAAGGGTCACCTTCACTGAGGCTATAAAGACGCATCCTCTGCACGAGTACCTGGAGAATTGGCCCATGACTGACATAAGAGAGCTCTTTCTCAAAGGGAGAAAGGAGAGCAAATCTCAGTTGCGCATGATCTTCAAGAAAGACGACCCAAGAAGGTACATCATACCAATCACTATAAATAATAAAGAGTTCCCAACTGCATTGTGCGATACAGGAGCTTTGATATATCTCATATTTTACCGGTTTTTATTATAATAAACCTATACTATACTTATATTTATTTTAGAGTCTATATTATTATTATTATTATTAGAGTCCAAAAGAGTCATTTTAGGTGCATTGACAAGCTTTGGAGCTTTGGAAGGATCTAGAAGAATTATGGAGCAAAAGTAAATAAGCTTGGATAGGCGAAAAAGGAAACGAAGAAAAATGGAAAATTCAAAAGGGAGTGTCGATCGACACCTTACAAATATTCAGCCACTTTCCATAAATCTCAAGACCAAGATTTTTTCCTAATTTTTTATGCTTATTCCTTAAACCTAAAATTCGTCCTGAACCTTATAAATACTTTTCTACAACCATTGTTTAAGCCCATACAATATTCATATTCTCTTAGAGTTTTGTAAGGGAGAAGATTTCTCTAAACCCTTTTTATTTTTATTTGAGTATTATTCAGTTTATTGTTCTATTGATTTGCATGATGAATTGCTTAGTTATGTTTGAGCAGTTTATTAGTTAGGTTTAGGGTTCTTAAACTTGATGATTTTCTGTTTCCATTAGCTTTAATTATGTACACATAGATTTAACTCTCCTCTTAGGTTGTTCTTGATGTTATGCTTTAGGTTGGCCATCTAGAGTTTAGATTATAGGGAATTTATTATGCATGAGAGTGCTAATAAATTGCTGGAACAGATTTAAGAGAGCTAGCTATCTTCTCTCAAAGAGATTTGGTGTAGATTTGCTAGTGAACAAATTGAATAGGTTTGATAATGCTACTTTGAATTCTTAGGATTTCTCAGCGAGAGTTGGATGTTCTAGGGTTTAAATTAAGTTAGTAAGTATCAGCGAGAGTTGGATTGGCTAGATAGATTATTCAATTTCAAGAGTTAAAGATATCATAGTTTTTGTACGTAGGGTGTTGATCGACACCACATCAGTGTCCATCAACACTGCCCGTAGCATTGGTCAGAATTGATTCTTAGTTTAAGTTAAAGCCTAGCGTTTTTTTAAATTAATAAAAACCTTCTAAAAAATCACCTAGTGTCTGCCTACAGTAGAAAACATTAAAACCAATAGCCTCGCATTTATTTAGAATTTATTAAATTAGTTTGCATATTTATTTCGGTCTTTGTGGATTCGATCCTTAAGTACTATAACTGATTAGTTGTTGTGTAGAATTACATAGGGTAAAACTTTGTGTATCAAGCTTGCATGAGCATGATGCCAAGGAATGATGCATACTCACTTGGGATTCAAAATTTTGAGCCGAAGTCCCATGCTCGCCTATGCCTCGCAAGGGAATGTGCTGGGATATGTGAATGACATCATGATACACATACATGGATGCTTCATACCCACTGATTTCTTGATAACGAATACTGATCAGAGATAAGAGGCACCATTGATACTTGGAAAGCCATTTCTTGCCTCCACGGGAGCTTAAATCGACATGCTAAAAAAGAAGATTTGCTTGGCCCTCCTCAACAAGAAAGTCTTCTACCTAGCTACAACTCATAACCTCCCAAGGCTAAGGGACAGAAGAAAGGTGGCTAGAGCCAGGTCGGAGAAGAGGCTAAGATATTCAAGTAGCCCCGAGAGATCACACAGCCTTGAACCATACCCACCAGAGGATTAAAAATCTCCAACCATGTCTACCTAACCGACTTTAAACAAAATCTATGAGTGGGAGGAACCCCATTGGTACGTTTTAGATTAAGTTTTATTTTTAATGTTTTTGCTCGTGTCTCAGGAAATAGGATTCAAAGATTCAACCAAGAGGATGCAGAATCAATCGACCGCCTTAACAGCAATCGATCGATCGCCTGCAGTTCATAAGCTTCATTTCACTATCTTAATGGAGTGCCATAAAACACTGATTCGAATCAACTGGTGATCCATGAGAATTGTGTGCACTTTAACACTAATCGAAAGAGAAGTAAAAAATCGGGAGAATGACATTGTGATTCGATCGATTGATGACTGTATCGATCGATGAAGACTCAGAATGATGAACAATTCCTAAAATCAACACGACAGATGATGATATACTGATGTCGTGAGGTACAAACCCCCTCCTATTCCCTGTAAAGTCCTTTCAATTCTAATAAGACAAAGAAGGTCATTCGATACACTCGAAGACAACGAGATAAAATCCATCTTCCATTTCTATTTCGGTCGATTGCTGATTATGCGGTCGATTGATCAATGCCTAAAAATGCTAAAACAAATTAAACGTGAGAAAATTCAATATTAAAAGGCGTTAGGAAGTCAGGTAATGCATCAGAGGATCACAGTTTGAAGTATTCAGGGTAGTATTTATGTAATTTCTAGTTTAGGCTATATAGTTGATTTCACTAATAACTAACTATCGTTATGGTCAGGCTTAGCTAGTCTAGTTCAATTGATATCCGAGTTAACTCTAACATATATCCTTTCAGAAAGAGAACCTATGGGCTGATCAACCAATCAATCTAGGCATTAAGTTCAAGAAATCAAATCCTACAAAACTAATAAAAAGCTTTCACTATCAAGTTCTGGATCTCTTACTCTAAGTGGTGTATTAGTAGCAGATTTATCCTATCATTCGAATTAAGTACTGATTTGAAAGTAAGCCTATAAACTATTCATTACATAATCATATTGCCTATCTACCAAACCATGATTCCTCCTACTAAAACCTTATTCATAACTAAAAGACTACTCAGACATAGCAAAAGTAGACATAAACATAATGAAAATTGCTTGTATTAAAAGGGTTCAGAAAAGCTTTTCTGGAAAATGCAGAGATTACAAACTTCTTCCATGAAGCAATGATCAAAATAAATGAGAATAAAGAAACTGATAAAACTGAGAAACTATAAGTCTGGACGCCCGGAAACTTTAGAGAATTTTCTAATGTTTCTCTCGGCCTTCAGTCTTCTGTATTTATAGGGGAGAGGGTCGAGTAGAGGGTCGAGAAGAATCAGGAGGAATATTTGGATATGAATCCAAATATTTGTGATTATCTTCAGTTGATCGATCGATCGTAGCTATCCTGACAGATCGACCGTGATCTTTCAACGCGTTTCTGAAGATTATGTATCTCCTGAGTTTATCTTCAACGTAAAAAAATATCTCCCCGAATGGAACGGTATATATCTGAATTTGTTCTGGAACCTTCTTGACAAAATGGGCTTCGATCGATCGGTGGGCCTCGGGTCCGATCGAATTGGCCTTCATGTCTTGTGGGCTTCTGGATACTCCTTCAGTAATTTGGGCTTAACTTCTTACTCCTGAGAAATATTGGCACGATTCCAAGCCCATGTGAAAGCTAACTCTCGTGGCTTGATTGTCCTAACTCCTCACTTCATTGCGAAATGAACATCTCCTTCATTCGGGTCTGGACTTATGATGTTGACTTGCTGGATTTGGTAGAAAGTACCCCTTTGCAACCTAAAATGCATTGTTTTCACAAAAACACTTTGCAAGCAAAAAAGTGTGAAATCCAGTAGTTTATGTTTCAAATTATATTGTTTCTTTGATAAAAACACAAAAAAATTATATTGAAAAGCGGTAAAATATCAACACTATCAGCAATATGACTGTGTAATGATTATTTTATAGGCTTACTTTCATATCATATCTTAATATAATTATAGGATAAACCTGCTACTAATACACCACTTAGCGTAAGAGATCCAGAACTTGGTAGTGAAAGCTTTACTATTTATAGTTTAGTAGAATTTGTTTTTTTGAACTTATTGCCAAGATTAATTGGCTGATCAGCCCATAGGTTTTCTTTGTGAAAAGATAAATGTTAGAGTTAACTCGGATACCAATTGAACTAGACCGGCTAAGCCTACCATAAGGATAGTCAGTTAATAGTGATTTCAACTATATATCCTAGATTAGGATTTACACTAGTTACTACCCCGAATAATTCAAACCGTGATCCTCTGATGCATTGTCTGACTTCCTAGCTCTTTTTATCATATAATCTTCTCACATTTTATCTGTTTTAGCATCTTCAGGCATTGATCGATCAACCGCATAATCTGCAATCGACCGAGAGGTGTTCCAATGTGAACTGGTCGATCGACCAAAACCACAAACCAACTCATTTTGCTGCTTACCTCGAGTGAACTTGGACGTGCTACTGCATACACCCTGCTCCCTATGGATTCGACCCCTAAGTACTATTGCGAGACCTGTGCGCTTGCAGAACATATTTTGGACGAAAACTAAATATCCATCAACGACGAAAAACTTCTGCACCATTGTTGTGTAAATCCTTTGAGCATCATCCAAAGTACGACTAGCGTAGTAGATGACATAAATCTTCTTGTCCCTTTTTTGTCTTAGAACATCTCCAACGGCGTAGTCACTCGCATCACACAACACTTCAAATGGTAAGTCCCAGTCTGAGGTTGGACAATGGGAGCACTTACCAAAGCCTGTTTAATCTGCTCAAAAACAGATAAACAATTAACATCAAAAGAAAAATTGACATCCTTACATAGAAGCACTGTGAATGGGCAAATTATTTTGGAGAAGTCCTTGATGTATCTTTGACAAAATCCAGCATGTCCAAGGAAGCTTCACACATCTTTGACATTCGTAGGAGGCTTGGGACTAGTCATCACTTCGATCTTTGCTTTCTCTACTTCAATACTATCTTGAGAGATCTTATGATGAAGAACAATGCCATCTTTCACCATGAATTGACAATTCTCCCAATTAAGAACCACATTCGTCTCTTCACATCGTTGTAGGACCTTGGAAAGGTTGACCAAGCATTCATCAAAGGAATAACCGTAGACGGAAAAGTCATCCATGAAAACCTCCATGATGTCCTTAATCATGTCCATGAAGATCGCCATCATACATCTTTGGAAAGTAGTGGGTGCGTTACATAGTCCAAATGGCATTCTACGGTATGCAAAAGTACCATAAGAACATGTAAATGTCGTCTTCTCTTGATCTTCCAGGTGAATGGGGATTTGAAAGAAGCCGGAGTAACCATCCAAGAAACAATAGTATCGATGATTGGCCAATCTCTCTAGCAATATTTTATCGAAGGGCAAAGGTAAGTGGTCCTATCTCGTCGCGGCATTGAGCTTGTGGTAGTCGATGCACATTCGATGTCCGGTGATGGTCCTTTCAGGGATGAGCTCGTCTTTGTCATTCTTCACAACAGTAATTCCTCCTTTCTTTGGCACAACATGAAGGAGACTAACCCAAGGACTGTCCGAGATTGCATAGATGATGCCTACTTCAAGTAGCTTCATGATCTCCGTTTTGACTACTTTCTTCAAGTTAAGATTCAACCTCCTTTGGTGCTCAATTGATGACTTCGACTCGTCTTCGAGATGGATCCTATGAGTGCATAAGTCTAGTGATATCCCTGGAATATCATCAAGAGAATAGCCAAGAACTTTCCGATACTTGCGCAACTTGTTAAGGAGTAGAGTTGATTCCACATTTTCAAAGTATAACTAATAATGACTGGATAAGTGTTATTAGGACCGAAATAAGCGTACCTTAGCCCTTGAAAAAGGTGTTTGAGGTCGATCTGAGGTGCCTTTGCTTAATCCCATTCATTGGTATAAGCAATGTTCGCATGTACTTTGGGCAGCACTTCATTGGACACCACATTGCACATTATGTCACTAGAATCGAGCATTTTTTAGAACCCAAGTGTCATATCATCTAAATGGTAGTCTGTTGCATAAAATAGGGCCTTCTCTAAAGGATCATCAAGGTGTATCTCAGCCAAAGCTTCTTTGGCTAGCTCGGTAAGCACATATACATAAAAGGTATGGCAATCGATTGTTGGTCGCTTGATGAGCTTGTCCATGTGGAATCACATCGAGAATTTTCCAATGTTGAGGTCGATGATATTGTTTTGGCAATCAATTAGAGCTTCAGCGGTTGCAAGGAATGGTCTTCCAAGGAGAAGAGGATTCTTCGGCTCTTGCTCATATTTGAGGACTATGAAGTCAGCTGAAATGTAGAAATTGCCAACTCGAACATACACATCTTCAAGGGCTCCCTCTGGGTATCGAAAGAATCGATCCGCTAAGACTAAGGAGACTCTTATCGCTTTAAAATATGTCATTCCATCCTTTGAGCAATTGAAATAGGCATCAAATTCACATCAGACCCAAGATCATGTAGAGAATTTTCAAAACGGTCATCTAAAATTGAGCAATCTAAAACAAAACTCTTTGGATCATCTCGTTTCTCTGGCATTTGATTGAGGATCATTGTTGTAGCCTCTTGAGTAACTGCATAGACTCCTTCCTCGAAGCTACAGTTGTTGGACACCAACTTTTTGAGGAACCGTTTGAAAGGTGGTGATTGCTCGATATGTTTGAGAAGTGCGATCTCGAGTCTCACTTATACACATAAAATTCTCTCGCTCTTTCTTTGACTTCTCAAGGGCTGCTCGATAAGGCTCTTTTGGTTGGAAAGCACGTCCAAGGGCTTGAGAAGGCTGATCGGTGGGTTTCGAAGCATCCGAACTCGACTTGGTTTGATTCTGCAAAGGTGTCGACCGACACCACCATTGGAGTCTTTCGACACCTTTAATTTTTTAATTCCAGAAACTGATTCCTGATGAGTGTCAAGAGAGTTACACAGAGTGGTCGATTCCTTAGCGGTGTGGGCGTCGACACTGGGGGTGTCGATCGACACTGGTCTTAGTGTCGGTCGACACCATGTTCTGAAACAGATTTCGTGTGTGATTTTCCCGTGAGGTGTCGAGCAACACCCTCCTGGTGTCGTTCGACACCACTCTGTTTTGCAGCCACGTTGTCATCTTCTTCAAGCACCTCATCAAATTCATCTATCTCAATCAAAACTTGCTTGTTATGGATGTCCTCCTCTATTTGAATCAATTGCTTCCCGCTTATAAGAGTAATTGCATTGCAATTTTGCTTCGGGTTAATATTTGTTTTGCCTGGAAGAGAGTCTTCTTGTCTTTAGAATGATCTGGCCATTTGAGCTACTTGTTGATCCATTTTCTTATGATGAGCAGCCAACTGTTCGTATTTCCAATTGTGGTGTGTGTAGAGATTATCTGTCTTGCCATTGAAAGAAACAATCAACTTTTGTTATCCTTCCAAAAGTTTTTCCATCATTGTCTTCATCTCGTTGTCTTGTGATGGCGGTGGAGATTGGTAAGCGTTGTTCCCATAGTGTCTTCCCTGGTTATTGTTCTGAAACGGCTTTTGGTAAGAGCTAGTGAATGACTTGTTGAAGGCTGGTTTGTTGTAAGGAAATTTCTGCCCATAGTTCCCTCCTACGAAATTCAGGTCCTCTTCCTCTCCTTCTTACTCATCTGCATCGACTCCAACAAAGCTTACACTCTTCTTGTTGGTTTGAAGTGGTAAATCCATCTTCTTTTCGAGGTTTTCGAATCGTTCGCTGTCAATACTATTAACACTTCTTCCTTTCTCATAGCTCGGAGTGAAGTTCGTATTGCTGGCCATTGCATTATTAATCAACTCATTAGCTTCTTCAACAGTGTTAGTCATGAAATTACCTCTACTTGCTGAATTTAATATGTTCTGAAATTTCTCATTGACTCCTCTGAAGAAGGTATTAAGCAAGGTCACATCATTGAAGCCATTGTGAGGACAATCCCTTGTGTACTCTTTGGAACGTTTCACTGCTTCATAAAATGATTATGTAGGTCCTTGATGAAATCCTACAATCTTGTTTGAGTTGATTTGACCGTCCTTTGGTGTAGAAGTGAGAGAGAAATGCAGCCTTAGCTTCATCCCAATTAGCAAGTGAGCCATCCGGAAGAAACTTGAACCAGCGAAGAGCCTTTTCAGCTAGAGAGAACTGAAATAACTTGCACACCACCGAGTAATCTGGGACTCCATCGGCTTGAATGGTGTTGTTGTTGCATATGTTTTCATAGGTCTCGGAGTGGTCCATCGGGTGCTCGCTAGTGGTGGCCATGCAACTGATTCTACTTCACCAAAGCGATCACTTGAGGGTGAATGGTGAAGCCTCTGTTTGTAAGAGCATGCAAGACAATAGGTGACCGGTTTGAGATGAAGGCATCTGGAGCATCATAGTCACCAAGTGTGACTCGAGCAGCTGGATGATTCCTTGGTGGATGTCGCTCATTACATTGCTGATTTGGTGGATCTACCACATTCTCGTTGTGGGTTTTTACCATACTTTTCTTCTTTCTGTTTTCTCTTTCGACTTTAGCCAGCTGATGGTTCGGGTAGGCTAAGAGATCTTTTGATTTGTCACTTTTCAATAACATACACCTGAAACACAAAAAATGAAATAAAAAAGAAACTAGTTAGTAATATAAAAATAAAAATAAACAAAAAATAACAAGCAATAAAATCCGAAAAATAAAACAAGACTCTAGATTAGTATGCAAGTTAACTGGTCCCCGACAACAATGTTAAAACTTGATACACAAAAGTTTACTCTTTGTATTTAACCGCAAAAGCACAACTAAAGCGATTAGGGATCGAATCCACAAAGAACGATAAATTGAAACTAAGACTAGACTCTAATTTTAAAACTAGAATGTGGGGAGGGGGTTAAATTGACTAACTAGTGCAGGAAACAAGTAAATTAAAATGTGGGTTTTAGATATTAAAAGAAAGGTTAGGCTTCAGGAGAAGAATCCAAACTGTCGCCAAAACAGAGCAGTGTCGTTCGACACTCTCCGATAAAACCAGGTACCACTCAATTCCTAAACATGAAACATATTGTAATGAAAACTAACTTCCATTGTGAATGCAATCTATAATTAATTCGTAGCAAACAAATTTCATTTTTGAGTCCTAAGGGGTTAATTATGCAATAAACCTAGGTTCAATTGTTCATAAACTATCTAAATCAATTTTCTTGATGAATAGAAAGATTATTCCTACTAAAATTTGTTCAAGCTATTGTTAACACTTCCATAATAATTAACCTATGATCTGGACTCTAGGTGATCAAACTAGGGCTAGCATTAAACTTGATCTAGAGGAAGAATTAAGGGTTTAAACCTAATTTAGAGTTATGGCTAACAATAATTCATCTAAACCTTAAGAACCATAAGTCTAACAAGAGAACTACTCAGACATAGCTAAGCAAGACGTCATGCAATTAATTGAAAGCGATAAAATAACAAAGAGAAAAGATGAAAACAAGGGTTCAAAGGATAGTTCTCTCCCTTACAAATTCTCTCTAAAAGAAATTAAAGCATGAGCATAAACAATGGCTTAGCAAAAGTATTTATAGGAGTTTGTACGAAATTTAGAATTGGTAAATTAACATAATAGATTTTTCAAAAGATATTTGGAAAATTGCTTGCTCTTGAAGAAATAGAAAATAGCATGTTCTTCTTGAGAGGTGTCGATCGATACCGAGCTCTGTTTTCCTTTTCTTTGTTTCGTTTCCATTTCTTCGCTCGGGCTTTCTTCTTTTTTTATCCATAAATCTTCTAAAATTCACCAAGGGTAAAAAAAAACGTTCATGCACTTAAAATGACTCACTTGGATTATAATAATAATATATAGACACTATAATATATGTTTTATTATATTAAAAACCGGTAAAATATGAGATATATGTGCAACTTCAAAACCATGTAGTTTTAGAAAGAGGTCCAAACTTTGGTGGATACATCGAGATATGATACTTATGAGGGGTTGTGGCTTGTAGACCCTTTCAGTTAATTTGTTGTATTTTTGAAACATTAAAATTTTTAGTCATTACAAGAAAATAGGTAAATTGCTACCACAAATTGCGACCACAGTTTTGGTCGCAAAAATGACCGACTAGTATCAAACCATTTTGCGATTGATTTTCTACGGGAAATAAATGGTCTATAAAAAACTTGGAAATTGGTTGTATATTTGCAAATAGAAAGCGACGAAAGTTGCAAAACTGTTGGAAAAGAGGACTGTTTTTGCGACCGGTACACCGGTCGCAAAGACGCAGTTGCAAACTTCGTGACCGTTTTAAGACAATTTAGGTGATGAGATTTTAGTAAAAAAAGAGTTACTTTTTTAGTTATATGAAAATTGAGAACACGTTTTAGTTGTAGGGATAGATGTAACTAAGTTATTGCGACAACAGTGACGGTCACAAATTAGTCGTAAAAGAGTGGGAAAGTAGTCACAAATTTGGCTATATATATACCAAAGACATCATTTTCAGAGATAAAACCCAAAAAAAGTTGCAAAATGCAAAGTATAATTATATTTTTGGATTTGGGAAAAAATGGTTTTAGGCTGGGAAACATGGTGGATAATTACAATCATAAAAAAAACAAACTTCCGTAAATATAAGCCGATATTTTCATATAATTACCCTTTGCTTTTAATTTGTTGATAAACATAAAGTCGACTTTAGAAATTGAATACATCATAGACATTAATTGGAGTTACGGTACAGCAGAGATGAAATCTCTTATGGCTCTCTTTGACAGGGAGTCTGCAAGTGTATTCAAGTTCACAATAATTTTTACGTTCAAGAAAATAGAAGAGAATATAATTAAAAACGAGGAATATTGGAGATCCATCTATCCTGGTCGATAAAATTAGAGGTCGAGAAACGTTGAGCAGTGGCTGAAGAGTGAAGCTTGACCCAAGGAACTCTTCCGGAAATATCTGATCCGGGTCCTTTGCATTCCACTTCTGCGTACGTGAATCTCCCTTCGTGGCCTGCGTAGTGCCAAGGGTACCAACCCTTAGGGGTGACGACGGAACCGAGATGCGTTTGGATGAAAATGACTCGGCTAAAAGGACCATATGCTCGTCCAAGATACACATTGGTGTTCCCTGAGACCCTCCCACGTAGGAACACGAATCCACTTGGGTCTGAATCACTCCTCCTTGCTTGAGCCGTTATGTACCCATACGTAACTTTTGATGCCAATGCTCCCGCCGTTGCGTTTATATGACAGTCCTGTCAAACATGTTCTTTTTCTTTTTATTAACATGCTTTGAAATCAAACATTAATACAACAATGACCGTATGATAACTGCATGTCCTCATCCATTTTTATTTCTATATTTTAGCTTTTAAAAATTCCACATAGATTAATTAATCTTTAGTATCTCAAAAGAAAAAGAAGAGAGTAATGGCAATGCAACAAACAGACTCACGTAACTAGCCTAATTAGTAGCAGAACAAAACAGCGAAATAATGTTAATATAGTCATTTAAAATTAGCCTACAAATACACAAGCATTTTCAACTTTTTACAAAACACACACACATTTTCAATTTTCTATACAGCAAAAATGATGCTAACAAAAAGTTTATTTTAGCTACCAATTGCTTCCTAAAATATTGGTGTATTCCTTAAAAGGTTTTTTTTCTTTTCAACCGAAAAAGATTTTATGGAAAGAATTCTAAAAGTTGGATTGTTCTGTGAATGGTAACTATTCTTGTGTACTGACCGCACTTTAGTAAACTTATAGAGAGAGATGAGGTATACATACCTCGTAGACAGATTGGCCACCGCCAAAAATGAAATCCATAGCACCTTCAATGTAACAGTTTTTGAAGTGATGTCTGCCTTGAACATCCCACAATGTGTCTTGTAACCCCAACAAATCGCAGTTATAAAAGGCCGATTTATCGCCATAAACCGCGACCGCGACCGCTGGTATGATATTCGAACTCATACCATTTGAAGTAATTTGATAATCTAATCGATTATACGTATTCTGCCACCAGACATATAAAATTAGTATGATGTATGACGTGAAGAAATATATTAGTAGATAGATAGTCAAAGGTTACGTACCTTGATGGTTAGGTTTCGGACGACAATGTGGGATGGACGTGAAGTGAAAGTGGAGCTTACGTCAGTGGCTTCGTGAGCATAGTACGTGATGGTCGTCACTCTTTGTCCATCTCCTTCTACAATTATGCATGGTTTCGTCAACGGTATTTCCACCTTCTCTCTGTTTTATTCATCATCAAAATGTTAATTACTTAGCTAAGTAAAGTAGGGTGCAAGTGCTTTTTATTCAAGAAACAACTCAAAACTCGACATATTAAATGGCTAGCTTGTTTGTTTGGTGAGAAAAAAATAGAATTCATAAGCAACTGGTTGTAATCCAGATGAACAAGTAAAATAAAAGTAATAATTTTTAGTGGAATAAAATGGGTGGAATAGTGATAGTTAAAGGAATAAAAAAATTTCATTCATTCTTCTTCTCTACAAATGAGGAGGAGCGTAATTCACCAATTTTTCATTTTTTTTATCCCAGACACTAAACATAAAACAAAAAAATGGCAAATGGTAAACTTTTAATAATTACGGAGTACTAATGAAGTCATATGGTACTAGCTAGGTCATTTATTTCTACAACAAAACATCTTTTTATTTACAAGCAAGAAAGTAGAATAATGAAACCCTAGAAAATAGCGATAATGGAGAAAAAAATGAGTTGGTGGTTTTAACTTACACGTAAACACCTCGTTTTACTTTGATTTTAACCCACAGAGAATTCAATTCACCGACCGAATCAATAGCATCCTGAACCGTACGGAAATCTGCTGAACCAGACTTGTCGACGACGATTGTTTTTACGACTTTGTTGCCACAAGTTGGATCAAAAGCTGTCGACGGTCCAATACGAGAACTTAGAAGCAAAGCTATGAAGGTGAACAAACAATACATGTCTTTTTAGTTATATATTTAGGTGTGGCGAATGTATTGAAGAAGAAGATTTTATCCAAAGAAGATGAAAGGAGAAAGGAAGAATGGAATTGTAATAATATGATTATGGTGCGGGTTGAATTATTTTCTAGTTTTATAGATGATAATGGTAATTTCCTTATTTAATATAGAATATTTTTTCAATCTAAACTTCCTTGTTATACCCAATCCAAGATACTCTTATAATTTTGATTGAATGTTTAATTTCTTGAAATTGGGCCTAATTCAACCGTTGGCTCTATTTTGTTTATAGAAAACTTCCATGAATAAATTGCTTCTGACTTATGCGTATAAAATCTCAGTGTATTTGAAATCTTTTTCCCACTCAGTATATTTGAATTTAGTCGGAACAAATAACATCTTGATTTAAAATATAAAGTATAAAATACAAAATATACTGAATACCAACAAATATATGGTAGGTTAGTTACCTGGATCCTCCAAAAAAAAAAAAACCGATTTTTTCTGTTTTTTGATTTCTCTGTGTTGCAGTCTTTATTTTTATTTTCTGGCCAGAACATAAGAGTCATTAACAACCAAACAAAAAAGAGAAAAAATTGTTCTAAACTACAAGAACTATATGGTAGAACTATATGGTAATGTGTTGATAACACCCCAAACTATGATAATGTGTTTTAAACTACACAAATTATTATAGTAGTCATAAAAACCTACACCAACTATTTACATATATGGTGTAAACATCCTATTGGACTTTACAAATTTAAAACCATGATTTTGGGATCAAATTGTAAATTTTTTTAATTATCCGACCCAATTAATTTTTTATCCGAATCCTGACCCGACCTAAATTCCGACCCGGATCCCCTTTAGAAATTTTGACCCGACCCGAAACGGGATTTTCAAATTCTGACCCGACCCAATCACATTAATTCTAAAAAAAAACATGGGCTAGTAGACTCGAACTTGGGACCTTTGGAAGTGAAAGATGTGATTATACCAATTAAACTACAGTATATTGTTCTTTCATTTAAAACATATACATATCTATTACTAAGAGATTCGAATAATAGATACAAATTTACGCTCAATCAGAAGGCTATTTTTTGTTGATTCAACCTTACAATCGATAAAACATAAGAAGATGTTTAATAAACAACATAATTGAACCTAAAAGATCATAAGTTTAGTAAAAAACATAACATAGCACCTAGCCGAAAAGCTAAAAAAAAAAACTGGCAGCATTTCATTGTGTACTAATCCGAAAATTGTAGCAAAAAAAACCATGTAAACTGATGCTAAGCATCAAGTTATAGTTGGGTGGTGTTGTCGATGAGATGTCTTCCACATGAACTTTCATGTGAATTTGCACTTGAGCTTGCACTCGATTGCAAATTATAGGGGGTTAGGATTTATTAAGGGTGGAAAGACGTTTTGTGACTAAATGGAAGGAAAGTGGCTATATGTGATTAAGGGTATGGAAAAATGGGTATATGTGGTTAAATTCCATAATAATATGAGTCTATTTGATATGTATCCATTCATATATCAATATCCTGTTAATACACCGCGGTTAAACTGAAACAAAGTGGGAAAAAAAAAATCTTCAAAACTCATGGAAAGAATATAACAAATATAAATGGAAAATGACTATAGAGATAATCAATCTTTTGATGTCCCAGACGATATATATTGAACAAAATTAAATATACGGAAAAGGGATCTTAAAAATAATTACAAATATCAAAATAATTAGCAAGTATTTAAAATTTTCATGGTAGTAAGAAAAAAAACAATGATTTTAATTCCTAATAGGATATTAGACACTGCATTTAGAAATAATTAATTATCTTAAGAAACATAAATGATAAAACAATGATAAGATAATTTATTGTTCTAGTTTGTTATCATGAATTTTGTTTATTTATAACTAAAACAATGATTCAAAATCTTAGCAAAATGACGTAAGGTAGATATAATGATAGAAATTTCTACTATATCAAATTTACGGTCATACAATACATTGTCAAATAGTAAATTGTAAAGACTCTATATCATTAAAAAAACTTAAAATAACATGAGAAACAATGCTCCAAAACTATACTACAATTACCAAAAAAATTCTGGGATATTGTTATCTCAAGAACAAATCAAATGAAACAAATAAAATTAACACATCATGCGCGTAGCGCGGATAAACCCCTAGTAAATTATAAAATACAACCTTACACAATTATAATTTTATGAAACAATTTATATGATTAATTTTTATTATTTATTGATTAAAATTTAATTCTAAACATTAACTACATATGTAACTAGCTAATATATGATGATTCAAGGAATTTGAAAAGACATTACTTCTATTATAAATTATAAAATACAACCTTACACAATTATAATTTTATGAAACTATAATATGATTAATAATTTATATTTTTCAAAATAATTTAAGATTGTTTATTACTTAAATTTATATTAACTATTATATGATATTAAACATGATGATCAAATCATAAAATTAAAAACTCATACCATTAAAATTTAATGAAATAATAAAATAATTCGTTTTTACTAATATGTTAATCCTATTATAATTTCATGAAACAATAATATGATTAATATATCTTTTAAACTAATATACTTCATACTTCACTTATATTACATAAAACTAAAAACTCATACTATTAAAATTTCATAAAATAATATAATAATTCGTTAATACTAATATATTGTATATTTTAACGATTGACCAAACTCAACGATACTCGATCAGCAACTACTCTGGTATGCGTATAAGAAACAAAAAATGTCAGTCAACCTAATATGTATTCATTAAAATATTACTACTGGAAAACACGCAATGAATTAAGTATGTCTTGCCGGGTATATACAAAACAAACAAAATTAAGTATGTGAAAAACAAAAAAAATTGGTATTAAGAATATTTATAGATTAAAAAATGATTAGCAGCTATTTTACATTTTTATTGTGGTGAAAGATTAAAATAGTTATTTTAGTTTGTAATAAGATATTAGACTCTGAATTTATAGATAACTAATTATATTATCCAACATAAATCATAAAATATTAACATAAGCAAGATTCATATCAATATATCTAACAATTAAAATAAATAAATAAATCAGGATGGCACACTAACATACTGTGATTAAAAATATTGGTAAAATGACGTGAGATGTATATAATTATGGATATTTTAAAACAACATGACAAAAAAATTGTAATACACTTTCAAATAGTAAATCGTATAAATCGCATACACTATATATAATAGATCTTTTAAAACAACATCACAAAAAATTCAAAAAAATGTATTACAATTATTGGAAAACACACAATGAATTAATCTTGCCGGGTATATTCAAAACAAACAAAATTAAGTATGTGGAAAACGAAAAAATTGATCTTAAGAATATTTATATATTAAAAACGATTAGCAGCTATTTTACATTTTTATGGTGGTGAGAGATTAAAACAATCATTTTAGTTTGTAATAAGATATTAGACTCCGAATTTATAGATAACTAATTATCTTATCCAACACAAATCATAAAATATTAACGTAAGGAAGATTCATATCAATATATCTAACAATTAAAATAAATAAAAATAATCAGGATATCACACTAACATAGTATGATTAAAAATATTGGTAGAATGACGTGAGATATATATAATTATGGATATTTTAAAACAACATGACAAAAAAAATTCAATACACTTTCAAATATTAAATTGGATAAATAGCATAGACTATATATCCTCTTATCCCCTAAAACACAAGTCAATTTCCAAATAACTGCATCATTTTCCTTCTGACACGTGTTTTAAACCCCAAAATCTTCTCTTTTACTTTTGCCTGTTTATTTTTGCCTATTACTTCTATCGACTAACTTCACAATACTAAATACTTTTTTTTTTATATATATATTATATTTATATTATTTATATTATACCAAACACAATTAGCCATACGATCGTATAATAAAATACGATCTAAATGAAATTAATTCCCATTGAAAACCCTCAAATTTCTCTGATCGAGTTTGGGAGAGAACAAAGATGGATGCGATAAGGAAGCACCTTGATGTGCTCATGGGAGCGAATCGAAACGGCGACGTTCAAGAGGTGAATCGCAAGTACTACGACCGTGATGTTTGTCGTCTTTACTTGTCTGGTCTCTGCCCTCACGATCTCTTCCAGTTAACGGTGCGTCTTTGATCTCAATTTTGTGTCTTTACTCGTCTCTGTGAAGAACCCTAATTTTAATTTTTGAGGTTATAGGCATAAATTAGTGTTAGAAGAAAGTTGATTACATGAATTAGTGTTCTTTAGTTAGAGAACAGTGTGTGAATTTGTATATGTGCTGATTATTACTTCAGATTGTGAAGGAAGTTTTTATCTGAAGTTTGTATTGGTTCTATGTATTAACTGAAGTTTCTTTTGACTTTTTTTGTTGTTGTGATCAGAAAATGGATATGGGTCCATGCCCAAAACTTCACTCTTTGCAGCTTAGGAAAGAGTATCCTTTTCGAAAGTTCTTTTAGTAGTTATCTTCTACTATGACCATGGAGGGTCGACTAACTTCACAATACTAAATACTAATTTTTTATTTTATTTATATTATATTTATATTATTTATATTATACCAAACACAATTAAAGTTTGGAGTAAAGATTAATCGATCCACGTTCCACTTTTTTCTTCTTCCCAAACTGCTTCTTCAGTTTCTTCCCCACGATCTCCACTTTCCCTATACTCATAACAATGAACTACTTTGTTTCCTATTTGAAGCTTCACAATCTTCTCCTTCTCCTCTTGAGAATTCCTTCGATTTGTTTTCGGGTAAAAAAACCTTTGTAGATTCGTTTCCCCTTTTCTATAATAGCCACCACATCTGACTTCTTTCTTCTTTTACACAGGAACACGCAATTATGCCCCTCGATTACACACCTATTTCAGAAATCACCCCAGCAGCTACGGGACCATGTAAGATCAAAGTTCGGATTGTTCGTATTTGGGGGTTTCTGAAAAAGGATAACCCAGAAGAATTTACGGGAATGGATCTCCTGCTTGTGGATGAAAAGGTTGTTTCTATTCTTCTTTCTTTATTTCTATAAACTAACAAAAAAAAATTATCTTACTAATAATTGTTTATATCGTTCATTGTCAATCAGGGAGGTAGGATACAAGCATCCATCAAAGGAAATTTG